>JASAND010001826.1:0-63695 GCA_030248195.1 Trissonchulus latispiculum | reverse complement strand
AAAAATCTATATATAGTCACGGATTTCGCTCATTTTCACACATAATATGCCCCATATGTTCTTAAAAGCAAGACAAAATATTAATGTTCAAAATCAAAGTGTGACAGAGATATTCAGGTGCAACGCTGGAAAACTTGAAAATTCTGGTTATTAGCCCTGCAAGGTACGCGACTGAGAACAGGGTTGACCGATACACCGAATTAAAGCCCTTACTATGGGAATATTTTAATGCAGACGCGGCTCAAGGCTAGCTATCCAGGCGTTCACAATGCATGCTTGAGTGATGCACTGACCCTATATTTATATATATATATATACTTTGGAGGACGGATTCGTATAACTTCAGCTCATTTTATCTTCCACAGATAGCATTTTAAACCCATAGTTCTATGAGAAAAGTTGCTCCTCGTTCCATTAGCTATTGATTTATTAATACCCAAATTGTCTATATACGTATATTTTGAAAAATTTAGAAATTGTCATTTTTCACCTATAAAGATCAAAGGCAGCAGTCATGTGCAATATTGGCGCATGTGTTTTGGAAAACTTATATGACAGACATGGATATATTAATCTGCCAGGTTTGGTGATTTTTTTACCACATAATGAGTGAGGTATTATCAAAAGAGTGTGAAACATTATGAAAATGGACCAAAATTTTCTGTTTTGTAGCAAATTTTTTGTGTACTTTCTGACTATAGTTGATAGAAACCTGCGAATACATTCATAAGACGTGTTTTTATGCGTGGAGTGCAGCTATTGGCCATTTCTGTAACTTTTGCCAATCGTTCAGGTTCAGAACAAGCAAAAGAGTACTATATATAGATTCTGTTTTTCAGGGTCCAAAAACGCCTGATTTTCCAAAATCCTGACTTTAAACATTAACCAAAAATTTGCCACTCAACGGAATTGCACCAAACTAGATAGCTGCGCTCCACAGTATGTCCTTGACATGAATGCAGAATTTTATCGCTGTATCTTTTATGTAGCGAATAATTTTCTGCCACAAACTTTTTAACCTAATTTTTTCATTTTCCTTGTTCAACACATGTCAAGGTCACCTTTGAAGGACTCTACAGGACGACAG
Organism: Trissonchulus latispiculum; assembly: GCA_030248195.1. NCBI lineage: Eukaryota > Metazoa > Nematoda > Enoplea > Enoplida > Ironidae > Trissonchulus > Trissonchulus latispiculum. Next base: position 62,608 of record JASAND010001826.1, on the reverse strand, counting down.
AAGCAATATTACGTACGCTAAATGCACTTGTCTTATTTTGAGAACCCATGGGGACTACAAAATATGTGAAAATGAACAAAATCGTAGATGGTCGGAAGGTCGGGGAAAACGCAGCATGTGGTCATTTTAGAGAAAATTAAAAAGTCAGATACAGGCTGCCCAATATATAATGCAAGGGTATTTTCGCAACAAGTGAGCAAATTCAATGATCTCTTGCGGTGTTTAAATTAAATTGTAGTCAGTTTTTGCAGCGACTTGAAAGACGATGTTTATGTTTCTCTACAGCATCCAATCAGCATGGGGGAGAGTATATACTTGGGTCAAAACTTCCGCCTTCCAAGGATTTCGCTGAAAGCTGGGCTTATTGTAGTGGGGGGAGGGTGGGGATCCCCCATAAACACCCTTCCCCCCCCAAAAAAAAGTGGGCGCCCCTTTTGGTACCAAATTTTGCCCTGAAAAAATCGCTCAGAAGGCCAAATTTTCAAAAATTTTCCGGCTTCGCCGGAAATCTTTACTCAATTTTAGCCCTTGTCAACACTAAGTCCGCTTATTTTTGCTATAAAAATCAACTTTTATAGTATATGCAATAAATAGCGTTATTCTTAGCATATGTTTCGAAAAATTTTCGCCCCCCCCCCCCAAAAAATTCCTTGCCCATCGGACTTTGGGGGGGCCCAAGGCGTCCCCCCCAGGAAAAAATCCCTAGAATAAACCCAGGAAAGTGTGCCCGTTCATGCTCACTATGGGTATGAAGTGAAATGTTTCAAACGGTGATTTGAGTAAGTTATATATCACTGTAAGGTTTGAAAACTTTCCTAAGATGATTAGCTGCACACAATTTAGTGCAGATACCTCAAGGAATCACTAATTTTGCTCAAATTTTACCCACGTGATGCAAAAATACCATTCTATTATATACTGGACAAAAATCTGTGTTTGAGGTTTTTATAAGGTGCTACTTTCATTTTCTCCAAGATGACCACATGCGATGCTGTTAACATGTATTAGTAGTATAGTAGTAACAGCATAATCCAATTTGCTGGGGACAATGCAATGGACTATTAAAATTAAGTTCGCACATCTACCTACAAGCCACCACAGAATATCTGTGCAATAAACTAGCCACAGCTCTTGACTGTTCTGTCTTTATCTCTCTCTATGCTGATCAGATGCGACAGAAGCATCATCAAATGGGTGGATCAGTTGTAAACAATTTAGTGCAGACACCGCAAGGGATCATTAATTTTGCTCAAATTTGGCACACTTAGTGCAAACATATCGTTCTATTATTGGACGAAAATCTGTGTCTTACTTTTTTACTGAGCGCTTGCAATGGTTCCAAATGTCACCTTTCAAGGATGCGACTTTTTCAGGCTGCCATCACTGTTTTGACGTCAAAGTCAAAATTTAAAGCATGCAGCACCATTCAATGTATGTCGTTTTGAAGCTCATAAAAAGAGCTTTCGAACGGTGTATATACCATAATCTTAAGCAAAATGAGTCGCGAGTAATAGAACGAAATCTCAGCACCGTTGCTGCCCCAAAACCGCAGTCTGGGTTCCCATCTCCAAGTCGCCATAGCTCGAAATTGGCTGAGCCAATTGCAATAATATTTTGCCTGGTTAGTACATTCCCTAGGGCCATCTAACTGGCAGAGTTTGAGCGAATTCTATTTTTTGACCCATCGCGGCCTAGTTTGATCGTACCAGAAATCGACTGATATATATACATAATCCTGCATGGACGCGTCGCATTCCAGAAAGGATTTGGATGGTGCAATACCTCCTTTTCCGAAAGCAAGATTATCAATGTGTCATAGCAAAAACTGTAAAACTATGGAAAACATGGCCAAACCCCATCCTTTTCAAAGTCCTGTGTATAGCCCAGAGAAGAAATTTTTAAGGTTAAAACCTAGAGATGCTACAAGCGGGTGGGCCGGGGCCAACGGGAGGCCAAATCGAAGGTTTTGAAAATACACTACATACATGTATATATAATATATGTCAAGCGGGGAAAACCCATTTGCATATGTGGGGAAAACCCACTTCTAGTGTGAGCTTACCGGTATGAGCTACAACTACAGCTACTGCCTACTGTACATATACATATATATATATATATACATCATACATGTATATATATATAGGATTTTAATAGCCTATCTTGAAGAGCGTCCAAAACTACCCTCGACACCGGCGTATCCAGGATTTTGAAAAGGGGTGGGCCCAAAAATTTTTTATCCTCCCCCAGGACCACCCAACTGCACTGTTTTATCCAATTCAGTTCAATAATAGACTGCACAAGCGAAGCACATACGCACCCTCCTGTGTGTTGGCGTGTGTTGCTTCATAACTCACTCTGTCCCGCAAGTATATATTCTAACTCACGTATATATACACGTACAACAAATATGAGTGTCTATTATGTATATATGTAACATTATTGAGTACTAACAATAATCATAATACCAGCAGGGGGAAGAAAGTTTTTGCTTTCACAAATGTCTGTGGTCGAAGCACTCCGTGAGCTTGGAAACTAAGCTGGCTGTTTTCGATGTTGCTGTGATGCCTACTGTATTCTATGGTTGCGAAACCTGGGTCATCAGGCACGCAGACGCTGGGACTATAAGGACTTTCGAAAATATGTGCCTAAGGCTGATAATGGGTGTGAGCAAGCGAGACCGGATCCGGACATCTAACATCCATGCAACGTGTCATCGAACTCTCACCGCTCTTGAGACTGTTAGGAAAAAGAGGTTATGCTGGCTTGGTCACGTCTTACGTATGCCACAATCACGTCCCGCAAAAGTGGCTCTACTTTCTGCCACTCCTGCTGATTGGAAACGGCCCAGAGGCAGAGCAGTTGAAACCTGGGTTCGCACCACCTTGAAAGATATGGAGCCTGCATTTAGAGAGATCCCGTACAAACGATGGAGAATAAATAGTTTTCACGAGATGCTGGCGCATGCGGAAAACCGAGTCCATTGGAGTACCAAAGTTACTGTAGCAATGGCGCCCCGCAAACGCGGGGACAGGTGAATACAGGTGAATACTTGAGCAATAGAATTTTGCCAACGTTTTAGCATAAAAATAGTAATCCCTATGTATAGAACATTCGTGATGATTTAGGCACGTGTTTGAAATGTAAGATTCTTTCTTACCAAAATACAGAGGAAGCGGGACAGTTCGTAGAAGGGAAACCAGCGAACCACAATTGAAATTATCCCAGCCAAAAGGGTAAAAACTTGAACAACAGCGTTACAGTGTGGACAAATTCATAACAAAATCTGAAGACATAAATACATAGATTACGTAAAAATAAATCAAGAGGTATATATATATATATATATATATATAGCCAGGGGTGAAAAAACCCACCCCATTTTTTGGGGAAAAAACCCACCCGCCTCCTGGGTCATGGGTTGGAGATATGAGCTCCAAAACATACCAGCAGGAAGCGCGACTCCTTCTAACCTATGTGTGCAAAGATCAAGTCATTTGGTTCACTCCTGCTCATTTTATGACATTTTGAAAATAACTACTTTTTGGTTCAACCATCCAAAAATTTACCAAAAGTTTGGACCGATGTAACTTTTGACTGGGTTGGGTTAGAAAAGTTTTGCAAATATCTGCAATGATGGCAACTCTTCCTCTTTGCACACAGCCAAAATTAGACCGATCCGCGGTACCGTTGGTCTGGCACATTGCCAAACGTGGCGGGGAAAAAACCCACTTTGGGGGGAAAACCCCACCCAATTTTTTTGAAAATTTTTTTAACAACTCAACATGGAAACAATTAGAGACTATAGCACGGTACTATCGAGCACGCTGCGTCATCCTATGCGGTCAGATTCGAACAATTTTGCTTACCTGGCTAGCTAAGTGCTAAAAACCTTAAAAGTGCCATTTCGCTGCTGGAGGACCCAATACAGGTACAATTGTGGATTTTAACAGCCAGTTCTACGTAAAAAACCATTCTCTACACGATAGAATAATAATTTTTATCAAATTACATCATTTTTAGCATTTTTCAAAAATTGCCCTATGTTTATGTGTTAAACTTTATGAAACCTGGCCAGTTGATGCAGCATTTTCAACGGCACCTGAGATATCAAAAAAAGCTACTTAGATCGGGTTTTTTTGGTTCATACTAACTAAAAAAGGGTTGAATTTTACACTGGAAGTGTCAGAATTGCGATAGAACAATTTTTAAGACCTGTGAGGGGTGGGTTTATTTTCCCCCCATTTGGGGTTTTCCCCCGCCACTTTTTGCATTATACCGCTCTAACGGTACAACCTACAGAAGTGCAAATAGGCTTAAAAGAAAGTTCTAAGTACGCCAAGTACGATGGTATATAAAGTTCTCCGATATCCCTTATATATAATAAAAAAGTTCCAGCCAAAATCCGAAACTGTGGGTTTTCCCCCCATGGCTATACAAGAAAGAAAAATGCTCCTAAGGAGCATGGAAAAGTAATGTGGGTGGGTTGGGTGAGGTTGCGAAATCAATAGAGGACTAGTTTCGAAAACGCTTAATATGGGGCTAGGTTCTAAAAGACAGGAGGACTAGGTTTTGGGCGAACTAGTATGGGCACAGCGTCGCCGAACAACCCATATTCGCGGGCTGTAAAAATTATACAATCATCTGTATCAATTTCTAGACTTTAAAATATAGCTCTAGATTCTAGATTAGATGATATATATATATATATATATATATATACGTAGACCCACCCACCCTTATAACTTTTCTTATACTTATTACCCTTATAACCCACCCTTATAACTTTTCCATGCTCCGGAGGAGCATTTTCTTTCTTGTCCTAATAGCACTTTAAAGATTCTCTGACAATATTCCAATGTTGTTGAACATTGGACTTGAGATTAGCTCGTATGTCGTCTGCTTATGTCCTCAACACAATATATATATATATACTTGGAAGACCACTCTGGAAGATTTTTGAACCCCACCGGACCCCACGACCCGCAGGCCCTGGGGGTCAGGGGTCACATCCATCGACCTCGGCAGTATGCTCATCGTTTTCCCGATTTACTATATAAGAGTACGACCAGACGGTCGTAAAACGCCATTTTTAGTGACTTCTAGGCCATTTCTATTGAAAATGGGCCCCTAGGCCGTAGTGACCAGTGGTCACTTCCGTCGGTTTCGAAGATATGCCCATTGAAACGAGCGTAGTCGACTTAATCTATTTGCCTCCAACAACGCCGAAAAACGCAGTTTGAAGCCGTGTGACCAGTGGTCAATAGGGCCCCTAGGCCGTAGTGACCAGTGGTCACTTCCGTCGGTTTCGAAGATATGCCCATTGAAACGAGCGTAGTCGAATTACTCTATTTGCCTCTAACTAAAACGCCGAAAAACGCTGTTTTAGGCAGATAGACTAGTCAATAGGGCCTCTAGGCCGTAGCGACCAGTGGTCACTTCCGTCGGTTTCGAAAATATGCCCATTGAAACGAGCGTAGTCGACTTACTATACTTGCCTCCAAGCAAAACGCCGAAAAACGCTGTTTTAGGCCGTTTGACCAGTGGTCAATAGGGTCCCTAGGCCGTAGTGACCAGTGGTCACTTCTGTCGGCTTCGGCGATATGCCCATTGAAACGAGCGTAGTCGATTTACTATATATGCCCCCAACCAAAACGCCGGAAAACGCTGTTTAGAGTAGAGTTTTCCCAACTTTGACCCTGGGCGAGGAACCACGGGAGCCATGCTGACCAGTGGTCACTTCAGGCGGTATCGGCAGTATGCTCATCGTTTTCAGCGACCCCGATTTACTATATATGGGTACCACCCCGAGGCCGAAAAACGCCGTTTTTAGTGACTTTTAGGCCATTTATAGTAAAAGTGGGACTTAGAAACTTTTCGCCCAAACAGGCCAAAAAATGCAAAGTTTGGGCCCATCTCCTGAAAGAAAATTAAAGAATCCCCCTCGTTACTTTATGCACCCCTACTGGTAATTTTCAACAAAAGATACTAGACCTCTCCAGCTTCTACCCAGTTCTAGAAAAGTGTGACCAAAATTTGCGAAAAATAGCGAAAGTCCGACTTTGGGACCTTGGCACAGAGCCAAAATTGGCCAGGTGCCAAAATGACCCAACCAACACGCCGAAATGCGCTGTTTTAATTGGTTTGACCACTGGTCAATAGGCCCATAGACCGTAGTGACCGCTGGACACTTCCCTCGATTTCGGCAATATGCCCATTGAAACGAGCGTAGTCCATTTACTATATATGCCCCCAACCAAAATGCCGAAAAACGCTGTTTTAAGGGGTTCGACCACTGGTCAATAGGCCCCATAGACCGTAGTGACCACTGGTCACTTCCCCCAATTTCGGCAATATGCCCATTGAAACGAGCGTAGTCGATTTACTATAAATGCCCCCAACCAACATGCCGAAAAACGCTGTTTTGAGGGGTTTGACCACTGGTCAGTAGGCCCCATAGACCGTAGCGACCACTGGTCACTTCCCCCAATTTCGGCAATATGCGCATTGAAACGAGCGTAGTCGATTTACTATGAATGCCCCCAACCAAAACGCCGAAAAGCGCGGTTGTAATTGGTTTGACCACTGGTCAATAGGCCCATAGACCGTAGTGACCGCTGGACACTTCCCTCGATTTCGGCAATATGCCCATTGAAAAGAGCGTAGTCCAGTTACAATTGCCCCCAACCAACATGCCGAAAAACGCTGTTTTGAGGGGTTTGACCACTGGTCAATAGGCCCATAGACCGTAGTGACCACTGGTCACTTCCTTCGATTTCGGCATTATGCCCAATGAAACGAGCGTAGTCGATTTACTATATATGCCCCGAACCAAAATGCCGAAAAGTGCTGTTTATAGTGAGTTTTCCTTACTTTGACCCTGGGCGAGGAACCACGGGAGCCATGCTGACCAGTGGTCACTTCGGGCGGTATCGGCAGTATGCTCATCGTTTTCAGCGACCCCGATTTACTATATATGGGTACCACCCCAAGGCCAAAAACGCCATTTTTAGTGACTTTTAGGCCATTTCTAGTAAAAGTGGGACTTTGAGAAACTTTTCGCCAAAACAGGTGAAAAATACAATGTTTGGGCCCATCTCCTGAAAGCTCCAGAGCGAAATTAAAAAATCCCCCTCGTTACGTTCCGCGCATAGTCCGAAATATTCAAATAAAACAAACCAAACCGATCTAGCTGCTAGTCTGAGGAAAAAAGTCCACCACAACCGAAGTGCCAAAATAGCGAAAGTCCGACTTCGGGGCCTTGGCACAGAGCCAAAATTGGCCAGGTGCCAAAATGACCAAAAAAGGTAGCATGGGGGATACTGTCTACCAACATATACGTAACAGTAGTATATATTGGACCAAAATGCCCACAACGTTCCAACACTTCGTAGAAAATGCACTTCCGAAAAGCGTTATTCACCTAGAAAAAAACCAAACGCAAACTGACTGTTGCCAAGTGCAAAAATTTGAAGTTTCGAATTTGATACTTGTAGTACTACTCGAGTACTTTACGATGGTAACATTTTTACCCCTCCCGAACCTCTAATTAGCTGGCACCAGGCCAACACGGTCTCCAGGGGGCCGCGCAGACGCCTTTACACTCATATTATGTAGGGGCGCTATCGCGCTCCTACACAATCAATATATGTTATAGGTACGCATAGAAAGGGGCGCACTTGGGAGAGGGCGGCCACCACCTCCCGAAACCGACGTAAAGGAAAATTTTTACTGTCCGCTCGCAGCGCGGACATAAAATTTCAAAAAATTTCCGCGCCTTCGGTGCTAGATATATATACAAGTAACAAAAATACTCCGAACAAAAGAGGATGTGTGTTGGCCGTGTCTATATTTATTATATATATATATATATCCTTTCTGGCATTTTTTTAGTGGGGGGGGGTGGGGCCCCCCCCACTTTTCGGCAAGCCCCCACCCACTTTTTTTGGGGGTCGCCCAAAAGTGTCTAAAAATTAGGCTTTTGAGGTCAAATTTTCAAAAATTTTCTCAATTTTTAGCTAATTTATGGACTTATAAGCTCATTTGAAGCTAAAAAACACCGATTTTTTGGGTTTTTAGCTTAAAAATGCTAATTTTTCGCTAAAAATTTCGGTATATATATTTTACATTTGGCTCCCCCCCCCCACTTCCCCCTCCCTAGGGGGGAGGGGCGAAGCACCCCCCCCCCACTTTCAAAACCATGAAAAAATGCCAGCCTTTACATTTCGGTTGAAGAAGTATATAAAGACAAAAGTTTCATAGACACGTGACGTTATTTGGCACAGCAAGTTTGGGTGGGTGTTTCCATGACAAAAGTTGTGCCGTTCGCAAAGGACTTCCATTTGACAAAAATTTGACCACTTTTAAAAAATTCCATAATCCATTTTTGACCTAAAATCGCCTAAGTCCCCACCCAAATCCACCACACCACTCTACAGCTACTTTGGGTACGCAGTTCTATGACAAAGGTTGCTCAGCTCACTTAGGGCTTTCATTTGATACCAAATTTAACCACTTCTGAAAAATTCTATTTTTGACCCAAAATAGCCTACCCCACCCCACCACAGCACTCTACAGCCACTTTGGGTACGCAGTTCTATGACAAAAGTTGCTCAGATCACTTAGGGCTTTCATTTGATACCAAATTTGACCACTTGAAAAATTTTATTTTTGACCCAAAATCGCCTAAGTCCCCACCCCCACCCCACCCACAGCACTCTACAGCCACTTTGGGTACGCAGTTCTATGACAAAAGTTGCTCAGCTCACTTAGGGTTTTCATTTGATATCAAATTTTACCACTTCTGAAAATTTTTATTTTTGACCCAAAATCGCCTAAGTCCCCACCCCACCACAGCACTCTACAGCAACTTTGGGTGTACAGTTCTATGACAAAAGTTGCTCAGCTCACTTAGGGCTTTCATTTGATACCAAGTTTGACCACTTTTGAGAAACCTTATTTTCGACCATTTGACCCTCCCACCCGACTGACCCTTCAAACGGCAAACTGGCACCAACCCAGCAAAATAGGCACGTCGGACGGCAAAACGGATACCAGAAATGAGCTGGGCGCACCAGAAAACCCCTATAGACAAAGTTTTGGGAGGCCAGGTATAGCCTACTATGGACCTCCAGGAAGCGGTTTCCGACTTGACCCTCCCGACGGTAAAGTGGAACCAGCCCAGCAAGATGGGTGGGTCTGACGGTAAAACTGACTGTGGGAATCGATTCTCCGTGCTAGAAAATCATTGTATGAAAGATTTGAGCTTTTCAAGTTGAATAGATAGCGAGAAATTTCGATTTTTCATTTTTCGAATTTTCGCCATTTATGACGGGCCACTGTGGTCGCTATGGAAGCGATAGAGAAACGCAACCTGGACCGATAGTTAGTTCAATAAATGTAATTTCTGAATATAAAAAGAAATCAGCTCCAGTTCGTAACGTTCGACCTGAGCGACGACCACAAAAATGGTCACTTTTCGCTCTGAGCCGACTTTGCGGCGCAAAAAAAGTTGCGATTCTTAAATTCTTTAGAGGGTACTACTAGATTCCATAGCCCTTTAGGTTGGCCCACCGCTGCAGTTCACGTGAAAGCGGCGAACATTATGTACAATACAACCATCAAATGGGAGAAACCGGAAAAAAACATCGCCGCCATAACCGGTCGGGGGCGCAACTTTTTAACGGTAAGTGATACGGGGCTGAAACTTCACAGATATACTAAACTCGATGTGCTCTACAATTTGCGCATGAAATCTGCGCACGATTTTGCGCAGCTTATTTTACACTGTCTCCAGCCACTTTTCACACATATTATAGGGGTCGCTGCCGCGACCCCTATGATAGATGCTCAAGTTTTGCTTATAATGTATACAAGTAACAAAAATGCTCCGCACAAAAGGGGATAATATGTGTGTTGGGCCTACGTCTGTCGTTTAATCCGGTTGAGAAAGAAAGTATATAAATCCGACACAGCAAGTTTGGGTGGGTGGTTCTATGGCGAAAGTTGTTCAGTTCGATGCGGGCCTTCATTTGACTCGAAATTTTACCACTTTTGAAAATTTTAATTTTTGACCCAGAATCGCCTATGTCCCCACCCCACCACAGCCCTCTACAGCCACTTTAGGTACGCACTTCTATGACAAAAGTTGCTCAGTTCGATGCGGGCTTTCATTTGGTACCAAATTTGACCACTTTTGAAAATTTTAATTTTTGACCCAAAATCGCCTAAGTCCCCACCCCACCCCACCACAGCCCTCTAAAACCATTTTAGGTACGCACTTCTATGACAAAAGTTGCTCAGTTCGATGCGGGCTTTCATTTGGTACCAAATTTGACCACTTTTGAAAATTTTAATTTTTGACCCAAAATCGTCTAAGTCCTTACCCCACCACAGCCCTCTACAGCCACTTTAGGTACGCACTTCTATGACAAAAGTTGCTCAGTTCGATGCGGGCTTTCATTTGGTACCAAACTTGACCACTTTTGAAAATTTTAATTTTTGACCCAAAATCGCCTAAGTCCCCACCCCACCCCACCACAGCCCTCTACAGCCACTTTAGGTACGCACTTCTATGACAAAAGTTGCTCAGTTCGATGCGGGCTTTCATTTGGTACCAAATTTGACCGCTTTTGAAAATTTTAATTTTTGACCCAAAATCGCCTAAGTCCCACCCCACCCCACCACAGCCCTCTACAGCCACTTTAGGTACGCACTTCTATGACAAAAGTTGCTCAGTTCGATGCGGGCTTTCATTTGGTACCAAATTTGACCACTTTTGAAAAATTTTAGTTTTGACCCAAAATCGCCTAAGTCATCACCCCCACCCTACCACAGCACTCTACAGCCACTTTGAGCATGCAATTCTATGACAAAAGTTGTTCAGCTCATTTAGCGCTTTCATTTGGTACCAAATTTGACCACTTTTGAAAAATCTTATTTTTGACCACTTCACCCCCTACCCGATTTACCCTTCAAACGGCAAAGTGGAGCCAGTCCAGCAAAATGGGTGGGTCGGACGGCAAAACGGACTCCGGAAATGAGCTGGGCGCACCAGAAAACCCCTATGGACAAAGTTTTGAGAGGCTATGCACAGTCCTATATGGTGTTCTTGGAAGTCGGTACCGACTTGACCCTCCCGACAGCAAAGTGGAACCAGCCCAGCAAAATGGGTGGGTCGGACGGCAAAACGGACACCGGAAATGAGCTGGGCGCACCAGAAAATCCCTATGGACAAAGTTTTGAGAGGCTAGGCACATAGGCGTAGATAAGGGGGGGCGCCCGGGCGGGCGCCCCCCCCGAAGCCCATTTACCCCCCTGGAAATTTCGCTAGAGGAAAAATTTTTAAGCTCGCGCTCAGCGCGAGCTTAGAAAATTGTGCCACTTTCGTTGGGAAAAGTAGTCTGAAAAATAAGTTTTGACCCTTTAATTTTTCAAAAAATCGCTAGCTCGAAGCGAAACTAGAAGAAAATTTCGTGCGAAAGTTACTGGAAATATGGGTCTGAAACGATATATTTCTAAAAATGTTCTACTGGGGACTGAGCCGCTAATAGTCCCGCTTGTCTGCGTTCTTACTCATATTACGAATTGCTATTACAAGTATTATGTATTAGGTATATTGATTATTTCATTTCCCTGAAATAAAAGTTCCTGTCTTTGGTCTTGCAGATGTGGCAATTAAAAAATTAACATGTAATTTACTCCGTAAATGACTAAACTTATAGCTCATAGCTTAACAAAGAATGTGCTCTAAATTAATTCCTTAGTGAGTCTAAAATTGAAAAATTTTGCAACTTCTGGGGGGCTCCGCATGTTATTCCTTAGCGACATTTGGGTTCGCCACAGCCCTTCCACGCGTACAATGCTAGCTCATATTATTTGCTGATCTGAAATACAATTGCTTTCATGTCTAACATATCAAAAATTCTCAACTTCTGGGGATTCAAAAGCAATTCAGTTCATAAAAGTTTAAAGTTGAAAATTATCAACTTTTATTAAGCAGTTTTTTGGTGAAAACCGGAAATAAGTCAACTAATAATTAAGCCGTTTCTGGTGAAAATCTGAGAAAATTTCTCAAGTTTACTAATTAAGAATTATAGCTTCTGTATCCGCTTTTGGTGAAAATCTGAATAAATCAATTTTATTTTGAAAAGTGTTGAAAGTTACGACTGTGGGTCACGGTAAAAAATTGATGAATTTCGGGGAGGGGGGGTGGGGGTGCGTTTGGCCCCCGCACCCCCCCCCCCCCGACTTACCAAAGCGCCCACCCCGAAGCAAAGACCTATCTACGCCACTGGCTATGCACAGTCCTATATGGTGTTCTTGGAAGTCGGTACCGACTTGACCCTCCCCCCGACAGCAAAGTGGAACCAGTCCAGCAAAATGGGTGGGTCGGACGGCAAAACGGACACCGGAAATGAGCTGGGCGCACCAGAAAATCCCTATGGACAAAGTTTTGAGAGGCTATGCACATAGGCGTAGATAAGGGGGGGGCGCCCGGGCGGGCGCCCCCCAAGCCCATTTACCCCCCTGGAAATTTCGCTAGAGGAAAAATTTTTAAGCTCGCGCTCAGCGCGAGCTTAGAAAATTGTGCCACTTTCGTTGGGAAAAGTAGTCTGAAAAATAAGTTTTGACCCTTTAATTTTTCAAAAAATCGCTAGCTCGAAGCGAAACTAGAAGAAAATTTCGTGCGAAAGTTACTGGAAATATGGGTCTGAAACGATATATTTCTAAAAATGTTCTACTGGGGACTGAGCCGCTAATAGTCCCGCTTGTCTGCGTTCTTACTCATATTACGAATTGCTATTACAAGTATTATGTATTAGGTATATTGATTATTTCATTTCCCTGAAATAAAAGTTCCTGTCTTTGGTCTTGCAGATGTGGCAATTAAAAAATTAACATGTAATTTACTCCGTAAATGACTAAACTTATAGCTCATAGCTTAACAAAGAATGTGCTCTAAATTAATTCATTAGTGAGTCTAAAATTGAAAAATTTTGCAACTTCTGGGGGCTCCGCATGTTATTCCTTAGCGACATTTGGGTTCGCCACAGCCCTTCCACGCGTACAATGCTAGCTCATATTATTTGCTGATCTGAAATACAATTGCTTTCATGTCTAACATATCAAAAATTCACAACTTCTGGGGATTCAAAAGCAATTCAGTTCATAAAAGTTTAAAGTTGAAAATTATCAACTTTTATTAAGCAGTTTTTTGGTGAAAACCGGAAATAAGTCAACTAATAATTAAGCCGTTTCTGGTGAAAATCTGAGAAAATTTCTCAAGTTTACTAATTAAGAATTATAGCTTCTGTATCCGCTTTTGGTGAAAATCTGAATAAATCAATTTTATTTTGAAAAGTGTTGAAAGTTACGACTGTGGGTCACGGTAAAAAATTGATGAATTTCGGGGAGGGGGGGTGGGGGTGCGTTTGGGCCGCCCCCGGCACCCCCCCCCCCGACTTACCAAAGCGCCCACCCCGAAGCAAAGACCTATCTACGCCACTGGCTATGCACAGTCCTATATGGTGTTCTTGGAAGTCGGTACCGACTTGACCCTCCCGACAGCAAAGTGGAACCAGCCCAGCAATATGGGTGGGTCCGACGGCAAAACTGCTTACGGGAATCAATTCGCCGTGCCAGAAAACCTTTGTATGAGAAAGAATTGAGCTTTCTAAGTTGAATACACAGCGAGAAATTTCGATTTTTTCATTTTTCGAATTTTCACCATTTTTGACCGGCCACTGTGGTCGCATGGGAAGTGATAGAAAAACGAGACTTAGCTATTTAGTTAGTTCAATATATGTGGTTTCTGAATATAAAAAGAAATCGGCTCCAGCTCTTAACGTTCGAGCTGCGCAGCGACCACAAAAATGGTCACTTTTCGCTCTGAGCCGACTTTGCGGCGCAGCTGCGGCGCTGTGGCGCACCTGCGGCGCAAAAAAGTAGCGATTCTTAAATGGCGCATGGGGTACTACCAGACCCTATACCCCTTTAGGTCCGGCCTCCGATGCAGATTACGTGAAAGAGGCGGAAAGTCAGGACAATATGACCATTAAAAAGGAGAAACCGGAAAAAAAACATCGCCGCCATAACCGGTCCGGGGCACAACTTTTTAACGGAAAGTGATACGGGGCTGAAACTTCGCACACATACTAAACTCGATGTGCTCTACAATTTGCGCATGAAATCTGCGCAGGATCTGCGCAGGATTTTGCGCAGCCTCTGCGCAGCTTATTTTACGGTGTCTCCAGGGACTTTTGACACATATTATAGGGGTCGCTGCCGCGACCCCTATGATAAGCCTATTTTCTCTTTTCAAACATTTCCAAAAATTTTCCAACTTCTGGGAGGCTTCGCTCCAGACCTCCCCCAAGTTCTTCTGAGGTGTCCCCCCGCGAAAACATTTTCTATTTACTGTATATAAGGAACGGTAGTGACCTCTCTACACTGACTTATTTTTGCTGGGGGCCCCAGTCGGCAACCTCCCCCCCCCCCCATTCGAGGTTCCCCCAATATATAACCCAAAAAATTGCCAATTACACCACCTTCACCCTAATTTTCAAGTATTTTTCTGTCTTCGCCCTAATTTTCGCATTTTAGCGTAAAACACGACTTTTGGCGATTTGTGGCAGTTTTTACACAAAAACGTAAAAAATTCGCATTTTTTTGAAAAAGTATGCTCCCCTCGATTGGGGGGCCAACTTTGAGCCGCCATATCGCCCCCCAATAAATTTTGGCCTAAAAATAGCCAGCTACATGTGGTGCAAATTTCATAAAGGCACCCTTGTTCATAAAAAGTCTAGAATATGTCCGGACGACAAAACCTGGAAAAGGCCAAGAAAAGTCTTGAAAATGTCATTATCTGGAAAGCAAGCCAGATTGATTCAGAAAAAACCTGTGAAAAGTATAGAAATGTCTGGAAAGTAAACAAACCTGGAAAGTTTAGAAAGTCTGAAAAATCTCCGGAAAATGTCGTGGCATTATTAGCTAATCTATGGACTTATAAGTTAATTTTAAGATTAAAAACAGCGATTTTTTGTGTTTTTACTGAAAAATGCTAATTTTTCGCTAAAAACTATGGAATTTTATACCTTGGAGTTGGACTCCCCCGTTTTCGGAAGCCCACCCCCCCCACTTTCAAAACCCTAAAAATGTCAGATGTCTGGAAAGTAAACCACATCGATTCAGGAAAAAACCTGGAAAAAGTCTAGAAAATGTCCGGAAATGCCTAGAAAGTATAGTCAAGCGGGAAAAAACCCTCTGTGTGGGCTTACCGGTATGAGCTATCTAGGATTTTAATAGCCAATCTTGAAGAGCATCCAAAATAACCCTGGAGAGTGTATTATTGTAGCTCCGGCTGCTTCCCAGCAAATTTTTTGGGGACTTTGAAATTTTCGAAAATTTTGGTTCGTCCAAGTGCCGCAATTTGGCAAACTTTGCCTGGCCATCCAGAACTACTGGAAAGACGTAGACCAAAGCGGATTGTATGTATGTGTAGGGCATCTGTTGCGCTTCATGATGATATGCCACACTGCTCTAACCCCTCCGGTGCGACCTGGGGGTGACCTGGAGTTGGCGGGGGGAAAACCCACATGCGGAAAAAACCCCACTTTTCAAAATTGAAAATTTTTCCAACCATTAGCAGGAAAGGTCAAACTAACACATACATTTGTTTAATAGAGAATATATAGCAATGTTCACAAAAAAAAATCAAAAATCGAAATTTTGCTGGCAATTTCGCAAATGAAGTCCGATCGAAAAACTTTTGGTACGTATGGAACGGCAGTGACCCCCTCTACATATGGTGCAAATTTCATGCCGGTAGCCCTCATGTAGCGTGAGTAATAAAAAATTTTTGTGATTTTTTTTTGTGAACGAATTCACAAAAAAAAATCACTTGTTCACAAAAAAAATCACCACCGGATCTGATCTCAGGATATAGCTAGGAAATTTTTCTTTTCATGCATAAATAGAGCATAGTCCATAGTGTTATTATGTAAAAAAATTTGGACCCCAAAGTTTTTTTTGCACATGCTGAACTTCGAATTTTGGTTCTCGGCCCCCGGGTCCAAAGTGGCTACCCAGGCCAATGTGCTTGACCTTTATTATTGATACCAGGAAGCTAGGAATCCACTTATTTTGTGTTCTATTGCTCTAGTAAGCACAGAACAAACAATTTGGCGGAGTAATTTCGAATCTTGAATGGTCACGTGACTTGGCCTAGGGTCACGTGACCTGGGTCGGGGTCACGTGACTGACCAAAAATTTTATTTCAAGGCCCCAGAAGCCTAAAAACTCGCCTATATAGGTTTTTCGGTGCGTAGAATTCAAATTTGGCATTAGATTTAAGGTAGCGTTTGCCCAGATAGGTGATCCTGACCACCCCCTGGGTCCGGAGGGTCCGGGCCGGGTCCATCGGCCGGACCGTCTGTCAGAAGGGGGTTGAGGTACCTAAAACATGCTCTATATAGGTTTTCCGGGTAGCTGAGCTCGAATTTGGCATTAGTTTTACCCTAGCGGTTGCCCCAGAGGCATTTTATAAATAGTTGATAGTGATTTTTCTTTTGTGAACTTGTTCACAAAAAAAAATCACCCGCCGGTGGCGAACCCAGAGGACATGGCAGGGAATCCAATATATGGTTGGATAGCTTAGAGTTAGGACATGTCACATGCGTAATATGGGGTAGCTGCGCAAAGTCCATAGTGAGTACCAGCAAAAATTTCAATTTTGGTCCGGAGTTGTCCGAGGGTCCGATTTTGGGTGGGTCGACTATTTTGGGCACCCTAGTCGGAGGAGTTGGACCTCGGCAGCCAAACTTATATATGTTAGGGTTGGGACTTGTGGCTATTACCATGCAAAAAATTTTCCGGCTGCGGCTTGTTGTTAGCCGTCTAGGTGGGTGATTTTTTTTGTGAATTTTCGGGGTGATTTTTTTTTGTGAACCTTGCTATAGATTAAATTGGTATAGGTTTGGTTCGTTCTGTTATGGGAGGCCCAGGGGGTCAAAATCGGACATGGTGCCATTTCAAGCCAAAATTTCAATTTTGGCCAAAAATGCTTATTTCTGCCTTAAAATTGGTCTAATTTGGCTCTAAATACAAGAAAAACACGTTTTCTACACGATAGGATGCTAAAACTGGCCAAAATAAACATTTTTGAAAAATTTCCAAAGTTTGCCTATGTTTCTGTGTTAAACATACCAAATTTTCAAAAGTCACATGACCTCAATTTTTCAACATAAACTAATATATTTTGATGCAGTTGTACTAAAAAACAACCCGTTCTTTCATTTGGAACGGTTAGAAATGCTCCTGGCAACTGGCCAAAAAATTTTCGGGGTGGGTTTTTTCCCCGCATATGGGTTTTTTCCCGCATTGGGTTTTTTCCCGCCAGTTTGGGACAATTTTTCGCACTAACGGCGCACCCTAGGGAGGTGTTCTATAGCTCATAAGAAAGCTTACGACTAGGCCTAGCTGCCTGTATAGTCAGTATTTCAATATCTCAAAACCAGTAAAAGGTTGTGGCCAAAAATCTGAAAAGTGGGTTTTTTCTGCGATTGACTATATAGCCATGGGGTGAAAAGAACTCACCCCCGTTTTGGGGGGGGGAACCCACCTGGGTTTACTTTACTGTGGGGCGGGGGCGCGCCCCCCCCCACTCGAGCACCTCCCCCCCCCACTCGGCCTGGGGTTTTTTTACTGGGGGGGCGGGGGCGCCCCCCCACTTTTTGGGTTCCCCCCCACTCGTTCCCCTCCCCACTTTTTTGGGCTTCCCCCCCACACACCCTAAGGTGCCCAGAAAATGCCAATTTTTTAGGATTTTTGGTCAAAATTTTCAAAATTTTTCCGGCTTCGCCGGAACTTTTTGATAAAAAATCGTCTATTTTGGTGCCAAAACTTAATTTTTGAGCACATTTAAGCTTAGTTATAGCAGCATATGTAGAAAACAGGCTTTTTATACGGTATATTTGACATTTTTAGCCCATTCTATCCCCCCTCTCTCTCTCTCTCCCCCCCCCCTCTCTCTCTCCATTCTGTCTGGGGGCGTCCCCCCCCACTTATTTTTGCCTAAAAAAACCCCAGCTCGGCCCCACCCCTCCTTTTTTGGGCTTCCCCCCACTCACCCTAAGGTGCCCAAAAATTGCCAAATTTTTAGGTTTTTTGGTCAAAATTTTCAAAATTTTTATTATTGATCAAAAGTCGCCTTTTTTGGTGCTCAAACTTGATTTTTGATCACTTTTAAGCATACTTATAGCAGTGTATGTGGAAAACAGGCTATTTATAAAGCATTTTTAGCATTTTTTTACCCATTTTATCCCCCCCCCACTAGTGGGGGGGGACGTCCCCCCCCACTCTCCCCCCCCCCACTTATTTTTGCCTAAAATAAACCCAGAACCCACCCGCCTCCTGGGCCAAGGGTTGGAGCTATGGCTATAGCAGCAGAAAGGCGACTCTTTCTTACCTATGTGTGCAAACCCCCCATGACATTTTGAAAATGACACCTACTTGTTGGTCCAACCATGCCAAAATTTTGCAAAAGTTTGGACCGATGTAACTTTTGACTGGGTTGGGCGAGAAAAGTTTTGCAAATATCTGCAACGATGGCAAGTCTTCCTCTTTGCACACAACAAAAATTAGATCGATCCGATGCACCGTTAGTCTGGCACATTGCCAAATGTGGCGGGGGTAAAAAACCCACTTTGGGGGGAAAACCCACCCAATTTGTTTGAAAATTTTTTTAACAACCAAACAGTGAAACAATTTGACACTGTAGCACGGTACAATCGAGGACGCTGCATCATCCTATGGTGTCAGATTTGGATAATTTTGCTTCCCTGGCTAGCTAGGGGCCAAAAATCCTGAAAGTGCCATTTCGGTATTGGAGGACCCAGGACAGGTCCAACTAGTGGGAAAACTGTCCTAGACGGGCATGCAGTGGCTAGAATAGGGAAAGAAGGAAGGGCGGAAAAATGCCAATATAATTGACAGTCGGCGCTGAAAATGATAGAAACTAGATTCAGCGCCGAATAGGGAAAACAGTCGGCGCTGAAATGATAGAAACTAGATTCAGCGCCGAATAGGGAAAACAGTCGGCGCTGAAATGATAGAAACTAGATTCAGCGCCGAATAGGGAAAGCAGTCGGATAGCGTGGAACAGGCAATTCCTCCGTCCATCCTATTCGCGTGAACTGCTCTGCACTACCCGATAACGTGGTATATACTGCGTTTGAAATGAGGCAGGCTACAGCCATATCGTTCGTGTAAGCCAAGTTTACTTGTGAAGAGTTGAAACTGCTTAGTTGATTGTGGATCATGAACTAACGCAATTAACATTAGGTCTCATGATGTGATCAAAATGTGCTGTAGCTAGCTAGCTTTGTTCTTCAACATATATAAGCCGCTGCTGCTGTCTTCTGCATGAAGTGCATGAACCACATTGCCCATGAGTAATACTAGTTCCAACTGAAATAACTTTGTAAGCAATTTGGAATTGAAATTGTTTCGCTCTTAAAAGTGTCATTGATCGTTAAAAATGTTGTGTTGTGTTGAGTTGTGTTGTTGAGAAACTCAGAACTTCGTATGTTGGTTGGGTGTGCCCCACGGTCACGTGACCCCTGCCGGACCCGTCCGCACCCTCCAGGTACCAACTGGACAGTCCGAAGTGGCTATAAACATGTCCTAGGGGGTTTTCCAGAGCGCTGAATTCAAATCTGGCACTAGTTTTTAGGTAACTATGGGCTAATACTGACTTCTGGGATCACGTTTACCGTCGGACGGTTCAGGCCCGGCTGGTCACCAGGTTGGACTACCAGAAGCGCCAGGCAACCTCAGAAACAACGTATATAAAGGTTTCGAGGTCGCTGAGCTCGAATTTGACGTTAGTTTTGCTCTAGCTGCTGTTCTGACTTCAGTAACAAAACATAAAAATGATTTTTTATTTGTTAAAATTTTAAAATAAAAAAATAAAGTTAAAGTTAAAGTTAAGTTTAAAGTTAAAGAAATAGAGTTGTGAGGGTAAATTTTGAAAAATTTTTCCGACTTTGCCGTATTTTTACCCATTTTTAAGCATTTTTTAGCTAGATTAAGCTTAAATTTAAGATAAAAATAGTCAATTTTTTAGCTCAGCAGCAAAAAAATAGCTATTTTTAGGCATTTTTTGAACAAAAAAATCACCCACCCCAGGACAGCACAGAGGTCCAACTGGGAACTTCTATATATCGATAGCCCACAGTCAGGACATGTCACATGCACAATATGGGTTGCCTAGGGTTTTCCCTTAGTAAATAGCAGCCGAAATTCGAACTTCGGTCATGAACGTTTTTGAGGTCACTTTTGGGTACCCTCACTTAAAGGTCTGCCCTGAACGCATGGAGAGGGCCTAGGGGCTCAAACTCACAGGCTGTAGTGTCGAGATGTGTGGCTATCACCATGCAAAAATTTGGGTCTCTGCGACTTTCCTGTGAGTCAGGGTGGGGTGATTTTTTTGTTAAAATTTCGGGTGAATTTTTTGTTAAGCTTGCTATATAGGTATATATACATCGAAAAAGGAGCATTTTTAGCTAAAAAAACTTGGGTACAGTTAAGGGGGGTCCTCCCCTCCCCAAATTTCGGATTAGGGTGGGGTCCCCGAACCGAATTTGGACCTTCTACTCTCCCCCCCCATAGGTGTACCACCTGTTTGGGTTGGGGGCGTCTGGCTTTTTCCTACAGGGGGTGGGGTGGGGCCCCCCAGAAATTCGTTCCCCCCCAGACTTGGGTCGCCCCCCCGCAGGATTCGGGCCTTCCCCCCCCCAGAACTCTAAAATGCCCGGAAAAATAGGGTTGTGAGGATAAATTTTGAAAAATTTTTCCGACTTTGCCGGATTTTTACCCATTTTTAAGCATTTTTTAGCTAGTTTAAGCTTAGATTTAAGATAAAAATAGTCAATTTTTTAGCTCAGCAGCAAAAAATAGCTATTTTTAGGCATTTTTTGAAAAATTTTTCTTCCCCCCCCCCAGAAATCCGAGCCCTCCCCCAGACGTGGGGGACGGACCCCCCCCCCCAAATTTTTGCCCAGGAAAAAGCCAGGGGGGGGAGTAAAAAGTCCAAATCCGGCTTGGGGGGGTCTCAAAAATCGGAAATTTTCAAAAAAACTGTAGCCAAACTGTTCCAATTTTTTTAGCTAAAAATGGAACTTTTTGGACATATATAAAATCGACCATTTTCGACATAAATCTAATAAAAAAACCACTCGTATTGCATTTTAAAACCTATTTTTTAGCGTTTTTGACTGTCTCTAGACAATTTTTTCAGAAAATTTTTGAAAAAGTGCAAAAATTTTTGCATTTTTCTTTTGTTTCGACCCCATTTTAGGGGGGGGAGGTGGGTATGAGCTCAGCTTGAGGGGGGGAGTAGTCGAGGTCGGGTATGGGGGGTGGGGGGTCTGGCCTCTCATTGGGGGCGGGGTCTCACAGGGGGTAAACTGTAGCCTGGTACACCTATCCTGGCCCCTCGGCGCTCACTGAACGTCCCTTTAGACTTCTGGCCAGTGGCGGTGGGGCCAGTGGGGCCCCGGGCATAGCTTCACCGGGGGGGGAGTTGGGAGGGGGGGTACTCCCCCCAAACTTTTCGACCAACTTTACCCTCCCCCCCCCCCAGTTTTTTGGACTATCCCTCCCCCCCCTTTTGGTTACCCCCCCGAACCCCCCAGCACTTTTTGGGGACATTTTTTCATTTCCATGGTCATTTTTTGAAAAACTTTTCTCAAATTTTGGCTTAAAATTGGTTTAAAACCATAGGTGTAACGGGGATTTGGGTTGGGGGGCCCTCCCCCGGAATTTTGGGGCAGGCCCCCTTTTTAGACCCCACCCCCAACCCCCCCCCTCCCAAACCTCCCCCAAAAAACTTTTTCTATTTTTATGCCAAAAATCGCATTTTCAGCCAATGCTAATGCCGAAAAACATGAAATCATTAGGTAATTTTAACACTAGACAGTGTTTTTATACTCGAAAACTTGATTGCCAACATGTTTCTGAGTCCAGAATAAGGTCAATACTGAGTATAGAAGTCCATACAACCGTTATAAACGTGTATTTCTCGCGATAATAAACACGTTAAGCCAAGAATTTGGACTTTTTTGAAAAATTTTGCAAAATTTACCCTAAAAATACTCTATTTTAGGCCAATTAGGCGACTACCCCCCCTGGGGGGGGGCCGGGGGCCTCCAAAAATTTCTGGGGGGGGGGGGTGTAAAGATTTGGCCCCAGCGACTGGATAAATGGCGACCAAATAACTTTACCGGGGTGCTGTGCGCTTATAGATGGATACGCAACCCGGACTGGAGACGTATTTCCAGGCCGACCTCGACAAGCCTCGCCAATTAGGATACTCCGAATATCGTGAAACTTAACCTCACTCCCACTACGTTACCCCAATCCTAGACCCTAGGTACCCTACCTACCGAACTAACAGAAACTAATCCTAGCTATAAAACAATAGGCCAAGTGGCCGTGTTACAAAATTTACTATAAAGACTGGAGGGGGGTTATACAGATGGCAGAGACCGTTTACACTTACAGTTGGGATCCAGAAGTTGGCATAGAAATACAGAAATCAGCAGACGAATGGATCATAAAAATATAGCGAATATAAAATATACAGATGCCCCGATAGCAGAATAGTTGGGTGTCCCCCACCCAACCTATCACCAGATTTGGGTGGCCTTTACTTGCCTACTCCGGCGTTCAAGACACAAGGGGACCCCAATTTCTCGGTAAAGTAAGACGCAAATAACATATATTTACACCAGAGAGAGACCGAAAAAACCGACCGATCAAAGCAAACGCAAACTAAAAGACTGAATAGAAAGATGCTGGAGGCCGCCATAGTGATTACTAAATCACGTGACAGACCTCCAGCCAATCAAGTTTTGACAGAGTTTTGAAATAGAATTTTGAGCGTTACTATGGATATGCATGATGTATCTTTGTAAAAACGCTGACAATTATAACATTTCAATTACAAATTATGGGCTATCGGGGCAATTTTAACAAAAACTACATACATAAGTTCGGGCTAATTTTAAGTGAAGAATCTTTTTAAATAATAATAAAATATGACAGTAGGGCATCACCGCCCTACTGTACATGTCCCCAGGGCTTACCGCCCGAGCTCCTGCGAGGGAACTGGCGGAAACCCAAAATTTTGAACCAGAAAGAAAGTTTTTAAGAAACCGGAAATGAGGGCACGGCCATACGTAATAGAAAAAACAAGTAAGAAAATAGAAAAATGCCGATGAGAAATAAGTAGTGAAAACAAGTAGTAGAAACATGAAAGAGAAATTTGTGAGGCAATGCAGGTATGGAACCATCCCCGGATCCAACTACAAGGCGCTTGGACTTAGGTCAACCACGGGTGGAGCGCCAGAGGACCGTCAGCTATGTAATCAGCTGGAATTAGAGCGAAAAATTTTAGAAGTTGAAAGAACCGGATAGGGTGCCATTGCGCGGCATAGCGAGATCACCCTGAAACAGGGGAGCGCTCGCCTCACGACATCGAATCACCTCGATGGTGGGCGCAGACTCACGAAGAGACTACGATGCCGGTACAGTGCCCATGGCTACACAACTATCAGATGGTAGGGAGGCATATGCCGCCGACCCTTCCAGTTTGGTAAGCATAATTTTAGGGGCAGGGTTCGTTGGGACAACTACCATTTGCGCCCGCAAAAGTAGAATTTTAAATTTAAGGTGTGGTGACCGTACTAAAGGGAATTGAGTAGGGACCTTTTTGTCCATCCCCGGACGCCTCACGAACGAGTAGCAAGAAATTTTTAAACAACTAGAAAATTTTTGGTAGGCTTTTAGGTTAGTTTTTGGTACTTTTTAGGAAATTTTCACAAATACACAAGGCAATACGAGAACAAAATACAAAGTACATAGTGTATATACATAAGACACAAGAATCACCCGTTTTATTATGGCTAGACTTTTTAGGAGGACTTGATTAGGTAAAATTTACTCAGGTTAAAAGGTTAGGTAAGAATTGAATCTATTTAAAATGTTAAGGTTAAAATAAGGAATCTAAGGTTTAGATAAGAATGCGTAGAAAAGTAAAATTTTAGTAGTTAAAGAGATCGTTTTAAAAGGTAAGTAAGTAAAATTAGATCGTTTTGGAATAAGAGATAAAACTTTGGTAGGAATGATTAAAGCAACATATTATGACTAAAAGTACCTAAAAAACACAAAATACCAGTTTCATACATAATATATATATGACATCTAGCGTCTCTGCCGCACAAAACTTGTTCTTCGATGTCTTCTTTCTTCTGGGACTGGGATTAAAGTCACAAATCGGGGAGATAAATCACAGTTAGAGTTTGGCAGTCATAGTAGGGGATGGCAAAATTGAGCAATATTAAGTCCAAGTTGAGGTAAGTCGTAATTGAGAATCATAGTGGAGAATCAGAAATAGGATCATAATAGAGTCATAATAGTGTAGTCATGGATCGTAGGATCAGGGAGGAAGGAAATAGATGTTGGGGACTGGTAGGTACCAACCAATGATTGGGGCAACATCCGCCGTTGCTTCTTCATTGAGGTACTGTTGAGTCGTCATCGCCGATGTTAAGGCTATGTGGTTCATCCGTCGAAGATTATTACCATAGGAAGGAGCCAGCTGGTCAACAAAACATCGCCGTTCTGGACCTTTATCCTACCCATCACCGGGTAGGCCCAGCCCATCTCCGGGCGGGAGGGGAGAGTACTAGGCTTCGCCATGCCTAGTACTCGTTGAAGACGGGGCTGTGCTTATCCAGAGACAGCCGCTGATGGGCCTTCTCCGGATGCGCCGGGTCATAGTGCAGAGGCCCAGCGCAAGGGCAGTATGTGTTGTCCTCCTGGCCGGGAGGTTCCAGGCCTTCGATGTATACGCCTGTTCTATTGACCGGGAGGCGCAATCCCGCCGCTCTCATACGCCTCGGCGGATCTACAACGCCGAAGAAAGGCGGACATAACCCGTCCGTCTGGTAGTGCTGGACGGCATTCTCCATGCGCATCCGAATCACTTCCAGGAAGTCCGCATGCTCCTGTGGACTTAGGCGGGTCTTAGTCTTCCAGTCCGCAAAGAAGTCTTGCGGACCGCCTTGGGTGAACCATAGGAGCAACTCCGTCCACAGGTTACCCGCGATACTGTGACCCTGGAAGATCTTTTGCAGTGAGTACAAGTCAGGGTACTGCTGGGGCGGAACCTGCGCCAGCGAAGCGGGAGGCAGCCCTTGGAACGAGGGCATAGCGGGTTTAAAGCCCCAAAACTCCTCGCCAGTTGCCTCCGCAAACAGGCATAAGATGTTATCCAGTAGAAAAGCCCGCAGTGCTGGTGACTGATAAAAGTAGTCCCAAAGCACGCGGTATAAAGTGCGGACATTGTGACCGGCCTTCCAGCCATTATGCCATGGCGAGTCCGGGGGATCACGTAAGCGTCTGGTGACTTCCACCTTTAGGACGCGACCGGGAGTATTACCATGATGGTTAATGTACCGCTTGACGTCAGATCTCTTATAATAATGCGACTTGCGGAATTGGTACCCATGTTCCGGGTCCGGGAACCGCAGGGTCCCATGCTGCCGTAGGGTGAGTCCACCCGGTACGGGATGCATGAAAGAGACCTCAAAGCCTTCTCCCTTATAGGGGAAGACAAAGTCCGTTTCGGCGACGTCGACTATCCCGTCGAGTCCAGGCTGGTACCAGTTAGCATACGCACATCGGACCGCCTCACCTCTGTTGATCGTGTCAGCAGCGGCGTAATAGACATCCTTATACGCCCTATAGCCGGGCCGAGAGAAAAGGTGATCGTAGGGAGTGAGTTCCGGAAGGATGCGTCCCATCACTTGAGCATGGGCCAACTCACGAGTGGAGGCGTACTCGGTAATGAAGAAATAAGGTTCCGAGTCCTCCGTTGGCGGCTTATTAATGGCAATAAAGTGCCATGTAGCCGAACAAGTTCTTGGCCCACGCGCAAGCGGTTTACCACCTTCCGTGGAAGGCTCGTTGTCCTCGATCCGGACATATGGAGCCCACTGTGGGAATTTCTGTTGGAGCAGAGCACGGATCTGTGCAATGTCCATTAGAGTAACCGTGACCGCCCGTTCGCTCAATGGAGTGAACCAATCCGCAATAACCTTGCGGATGGCAGTCAAGGCTGGGTGCGGGGCATTCCTACCCGGAATAGCCGGAATTTCGCCGCATTCCCATTCGTTCCAAAAGTTCTTGTAGTAGACGCAAGGCTCCCTTTTTACCGGAACGCCTGCTACCTCGTCCGGCAGGGGCACGGACAGGGTAAAACGCGGATATTGCGCGTCCATGCTACCCTGCAAAGCGAAAATCCCAGTCTGATTTTCCTTTGCTAAGACATACTGTTCATAGAGTAGCTCGCGGAACGAAGGGAAGTTAGCCGCAGTCCGGGCTTCTTCCAAGGCACGTACCTGGTCCCCATTCACCGGGACTGTAGGGACGGGTGCCATAGATACCGCCTTTCGCTTTTTCTTAGACCGGGTGCGGGACCGATGTTTATGCGCCCCAGTCAAGGGCTTCGGTTCGTCCTTTGGTGGATAGCCAGCACGGTCTGTGGAGAGGCTATGCCGCCTCTTATCACCGGGGACTGCACCTTGTGCTGACCCAGCAGGTGGTGCGTCGCGCGAACTAGACTCCGTTCGCTGCGTGGATGGTCCCGCCTGACGGTGCTGGGCTGTAAGTCTCGCCTTCTGCCACAGGGCAGAAGCGGGCGACTGATATGGGCGCGGCTGTGCCTGTCCCGTAGGCCGTGGAGGCAACGTACCAAAACCTGTACCCGGTTGAGGTAGACGTTGTGGAGCCGTATATGCCGCGGCTCCAGCCTGAAACGGGCCAGACAGAGCGCCGGCCCCTACAACCGGTCCCGAGGGTGCCTGGGCCGATGTGTCCATCGATTCCGAGGCAGCCTCCGGTTGTGGGGTCGTGCGTGAAAGAGACGTGTCCCTTGACGAGGACGAGGAAGTAGTCCGTCTCAGGTCTATACCTTGTACGGACCCAAAACGGGGTCCGCCCGGAAAAACCGGGAAAGGGCCAGGCGCAGGAGAAGCAGGCCGGACTGTCAATGGGCGATATACGGTTGCCCAACTACTCTGCTGTTGGCTCACGGGTATAGCAGGGAAAGACCGGATGGCCGCCGTAAGTCTATTTCCGACTATGTGGCTGGCCGACACCGGAAAGCTTAATCCGCCATACCGAGGTACCATATATAACAGACCCCGAGCCAATAGATGTGGGCCCGGGTCTCGCTGGAAAACCATCATATCCGACTGCAAGCGCCGGGCTGATTCCCGCGCCTGTGGGTCTAGGTCGACAGGCATAGATATCCTGCTGAAGTACTCATCACCGGGTACCAGCGCATTAACTGACACGATTACATGTAACGGGTGCATCTGGACGCTACCTTGTGCGTCTTTCCAGAACATAACCTGTGCCCACCAGGGTAGGTTAGGTGTTAGCTCCGTTAGGACCTGCCAGTGAACAGGGCCAAACTGCCGGATTGACTCGAGATAAGCTGTCGGGTCAAAACCGGGAGCTGCCCGGTCTAGGGCAGGGCCTACCACATAGATGCGCACCGCATCACCCTGTTGAAGAGGTTCCCAAGCATGGGCCGCGTCCATAACCTGGACGTGGTTTTCCCGGACATACCGTCTGGGTTGCCCTTCTTGTTGCATATCCGCAGGTAACAATGCCGGTTCCTGATAGTACATAGCAGCCGGCACAAATCTATGCCGGGATGGGCCAGCATGACCGGCCACTTCAGGGTGGAGCAAGAACCGCAAAAACTGCTCCAACATAGGTAAGGCAATATCGGGCACACCCTCATATACCGAGGTGTTTAGGCCCAGACGCTGCAACTCCGCATGCGTCGGTAATGCCACCTGGTCCAGTTGGATGACCGGTGGTGCTGGGGGTGGGATATTATACTGTTTAGGGTCAGGGAAGGTAGGGAAAACTAGCGAGGCTAGACTTGGCTGTTGACCAACTACAGCTTCAACTGCTTGGCCTATAGCAGCAGCAGCAGCCTCATGCGACAAACCCGTCGGAGGCCTTGAAGATGGACCAGGCTGCTGGTCATCCTCCTTCTTAGGTGAAGGCATCCACTGTTTGACAGGTACTGTGACCACCGAAGACGTCGATGGTTCCGACGCCGTACTTGCTTGAGATGCCGTACGCTTAGCCGGCGTCGGCGGTTTAGGCGGCGGTGGAGGCGGAAGCTCCTGTTGCGACGCACCCGCTCCGGATGGCGCTGAGTCAGGGGCGGACACCAGCAGCTCCGCTGGGTCCATCCAAGACTTAATAGTTGGCCGAGTCGTAGGCGGAACTGGCTTAGGCGCCGGAGCCTGTACCGGCTTAGGCGCAGCCACCGCAGGTTTCGGCGCTGATTTAGGTGGTGCACTCTGGCGACGAGGAGCTCCACCACGTGGGGAAGTACCACGGCCTCTACCGCGACCACCCATACCGCTAGCTGGCTTATGCTTGCGGGAGTACCTGGTATTTGTAAACACCATACCCGGTGGACCTTCAGTCAACGTTGGCGGTCTCTGTTGTTGTTGTCCACTAGGGCCAGGTCCAAACCCTGAACCGGCCGCAAACTGTGCCTGCACCACCTCCTTTGGGGTGGGAGCAGCAGGTGGCTGCTGCTGTGCTGGTGGCGCCGCGGGCACATGTTCCGTGTCCGCAGCTTGAGGGATTAGAACCTGAATCTCGGGTTCTTCTCCTTCTTCCAGGGATTCCTCATCTGTGAGGTCCCAACCAGTAGGTTCAGGTTTATCCCTGTCCTGACGTTGCCGCGGTGGTGCTTGCCGAGGCCCCTGATATCCGGGAGCCAGCGGGTGCACCCAACCGGCATAGGCAGCGCGAGCGCTATTCCAGTCCACGTCCGTGGGCGGGATTCGTGGGAAACGCCACAGGTACCATTGCCGAATAAAGTCGACTAATGGCCGGTATATGGCGTCGCGCAACCCATAGGCCGGGTTGACGTATTCACCCAATCGTGGGTCGAATGACCAGAGAGGGGATTGACAAATTGGAGCATCTGGTTGTGACTCCACTATCTGGGTAATGCGGGTGCGAACATATTGTTGGCCGACTACTTGATACCCGCCGGTCGCACTTCTAAGGGAAGTGCACGTATCACCTAACCGGTGAGGACCCATGCCCCGCAGGCGACACCGATTGATCTCCTCTACAACCGAGGGACCGAACGTGATCGCAATGGTGGACAGAACCGCTACTAGTTCCACCTCGGCAGCTGTAAGAACGGCTGTCAGGATTTGGACAACTTCGGCCACCGTGATAACATCGGCCGCTGCGTAAATTATGTCTTGGTCATGTGGGATGGTCGGAAACCCGTGCTCACAGCACCGAGCCTCTTTAGGGTCTGGCAGCTTAAAGCGCTTCGCAATAGTTGCCAGCTTAGCGCCAGTATGCTGCTTAACGAAGCCATCAGAGCCTCGTTTAGTCTCAATTGGTTGGGGCATCACAGTCGTATCCCCACGACCCCATAGATTCCAAACCAAGTTCCAGAGTTCGGGTTGACCCAAGGTACCACCTTGTTATCCGGTGGTGGCATGGGGTCAGTGCCCGCATCCACCATTTCCTTAGCCGGAAGAGGTTCCTTCGGCTCTGACTTAGACGGTGGTCTGACAGGGCCACCAGGTGGGGAAGTCAGCTGTAAATGAGCTGAGCTCCGGTAACTGCGAGCAGGAGACGGCTTAGGCTCCTGCCGTGGAGGTGGGTCCCTGCTAGCTCCTAGCTGGGTACCTTCTTCGTCGTCCCACACGTAAGGCTCGTCAGAGCCCGGCCTATCAGGCTGATTCTGGTCCCGAATCAGCTGGGCTGGGTCCGGCTCTGAATTACGCCGGCGGGGTTCGGGCCCCGCAGGAGGTCTTGCCTGACCAGACCGACCCGGCAGGCCGTATGCGCACAACCGCAAGGCCGACACCAGATCCGGTGTGAGGCCAGGAATTGCGCCCTGTGCCGACTCCGGCACCGGTGGGGGCGCATGTGACCTAGGTGGAGGGAAAAAACCCCTCTGGTGGAGGTAGGCCTGTTCCTCTGCGTGCCGGCGGCCCGCCAGCAAAATTGCAGCATCTTCACCAGGTGCCGCAGATCGTAGGGGTGGAAGGCCCAACCATTTCTGTTGGGCCGGCGTCAAAGGAGGGTACCGCCGGTACTGGCAGTAAAAGTCAAGAATCCTTGACTTTTCCGCCTGGCTGACCGAAGCGCCCGCTTCGTCCGGTGTGGGCTCACGTGGCGGTAAATACCCATACCGCTCAACGTGGGTCCGATTTCCGTCCATAAGCTGGCCCAACTCATCGGCCCGATGAGTAAAATCGGTCCGCCAGGCTCCGTCGGACGACTGGGCGGAAGACCGCCCCGGGTTTTCAGAGCCAGGCGGGTTGGCCACTGCCCCCGCTTGAGGTGTAGATTCCTCTATGACCGAGGAATCCGCCGGATCAGGTGCCAGATCCGGGTTAGGAGGCTGCTCGCCCCCATCTGCGGGGACATTTGCCTGGGCGGAGGACTCAGAGGTTCCTGGGTCCTCCCTTTGAGCAGCCGCCTGGTTTCTAGTTAACATTTTTGGCCTAATCTAAATACGTATGAAACTGGTATATAATTAAAATTAGTACGTAGATGAGATCTAGTATGAGAAGAAAACCCAAAATTAAGTGGAAAAAGTAGGTAAAAAGACTGGTTTTGGTTAAAACTGGTTTACAAAAGTACACAAGAATGCACAATAACCTGGTTAATATTGGCCGCAAAATGTACGTATCAACAAGAAAATTGGAGGATACGCACAAAAATGGCCCAAAATGTGACAAAAATACGTAGAAATTACCGACAAAAAGTCCTAGTTTACGCCAAAAGTACGTACGTATCCCTCAAAAATGACAGGGACACGCCGCAAACAGGCCGGGATTTTTGACAAAAATAGAACAATAATACAACAAGTACCTGCAAAATACCAGAAAAAAACCCCCGAAATATGACCAGAAAGTGAAACGAAATTAGATTAGAACCCCAGAGAAAATGAAAAATTTTACCCCCAAAAGTAACAAAATTTGCACAATATGACGAGACAAGCACAGAATAATCCCCGAAAAATACGTACAGGATTTTTCCGCCCGGAAAAATACCTAGTGGGCCTGGATTTTTCTAGTTCCAGAAAAATCGAAAATATTTTCCTATTTCCGGAAAATATTTTCCCCACAAAATATACAAAAACGTACGTAAAATTTACAAAAATTGGCGAGGTGGAGGCCGAAACTGGCAGCCTATTGTAAAGATTTGGCCCCAGCGACTGGATAAATGGCGACCAAATAACTTTACCGGGGTGCTGTGCGCTTATAGATGGATACGCAACCCGGACTGGAGACGTATTTCCAGGCCGACCTCGACAAGCCTCGCCAATTAGGATACTCCGAATATCGTGAAACTTAACCTCACTCCCACTACGTTACCCCAATCCTAGACCCTAGGTACCCTACCTACCGAACTAACAGAAACTAATCCTAGCTATAAAACAATAGGCCAAGTGGCCGTGTTACAAAATTTACTATAAAGACTGGAGGGGGGGGTTATACAGATGGCAGAGACCGTTTACACTTACAGTTGGGATCCAGAAGTTGGCATAGAAATACAGAAATCAGCAGACGAATGGATCATAAAAATATAGCGAATATAAAATATACAGATGCCCCGATAGCAGAATAGTTGGGTGTCCCCCACCCAACCTATCACCAGATTTGGGTGGCCTTTACTTGCCTACTCCGGCGTTCAAGACACAAGGGGACCCCAATTTCTCGGTAAAGTAAGACGCAAATAGCATATATTTACACCAGAGAGAGACCGAAAAAACCGACCGATCAAAGCAAACGCAAACTAAAAGACTGAATAGAAAGATGCTGGAGGCCGCCATAGTGATTACTAAATCACGTGACAGACCTCCAGCCAATCAAGTTTTGACAGAGTTTTGAAATAGAATTTTGAGCGTTACTATGGATATGCATGATGTATCTTTGTAAAAACGCTGACAATTATAACATTTCAATTACAAATTATGGGCTATCGGGGCAATTTTAACAAAAACTACATACATAAGTTCGGGCTAATTTTAAGTGAAGAATCTTTTTAAATAATAATAAAATATGACAGTAGGGCATCACCGCCCTACTGTACATAAGAGTATGACCTCACACTTACCCCCCCCCCCCCCCCACCCCCAACCCCCACCCCCCCCCCCCCCCCCCCCCCCCCCCAAACGCCCCGGCCACCCCCACAAAACCCACACCAAACCCACAAACCCCCAAAAACAACAGACCCCCCCCCCCCCCCCCCCCCCCCCCCCCGCCCACGGCGGGGGGGGGGGCAACGAGGAGACATAGCGCGCACCGCCCCCTAAAAACCCACCAAAGAACGCTGGTCTCCCTCTCATATATAATAAATAATTAATAATAAAAAAAAAAAAAAAAAAAAAGGGGGCCCCCACCCCCCTCTATGTTATCAGAGGAAAACCTTATGCTCTGCTCGCTAACGGATAAATCCGCAAATCAGACCCTAGTGACCACCCCCACACGCAAATCAGTAGGTAGTCGAAACGGGGGCACGCTCACTCGCTCTATGTTATGTGTTTAAGCTTGAAAACACAATCAATTGTGTTAGCAAATTTTGTGCCTGCTTCGGGCTTTAGAATAGTGCTGGGACCGGTTCCGATTTTTGAAACCGGTTCCGGTTCCGGTTCTTGACTACCGGTTCCGGTTCCGGTTCCGGTTCTAGCTACCGGTTCCGGTTCCAATTAGTGTTTTTGATAAAAAAGCTAAAATCACACGATTTTTTATTTTTTTGACAATTGCTATAAAAACTTAATATATTTAACTGCACAAAGCTATGAACGTGTTTTTAAACAGTGTTTTTGCTTACTTTTTACTATTTATATACAAATATTTACTGTGAAAAAGATATGGTTTGTTTCATTTGTACCAATATGTTGTGGAAATTTTGGCTACCAGAGCTTACCAAAATACTAAGTATTCTGAATCTAGATAAACATTTAGCTACTGCCCTTCAGAAAGCGAACGTCGCACAGAACTTTCCTCGACCAATTTCAAGCAGTCCAATAAAATTTGCTTATCGATTCAGCAACTACAGTTACAACATTACAAAGCTTAATCATTGAAAAAGCAGCTAATCTCATCTCGGGATCGAAAATTTTTTGAGATCGAAAACTATAACAGAAAACATTGGGGAAAATCGTTGAACGAGAATTAAAACTTTTCGAGCAATTATGCAGCGCACAGGTACAACTAACTTCATACCTTTGAAACCAAAAATTGTATGTTACAATAAATAAAGTCAAGCTACTAAGTTTTTATTTTACGTAGAATTTGTTTTAATTTTTGTAGCTGAAATAAACAAATTTCTAACAAAAGAGCGCTATTCCCTATCAAATCCTAAACCTATATATCGCAAAAAGTACTAAAATATGACTATGAAGAATGAAAACTTTTAATGGACCATCAAAGGCATTCTTTTTCGGCAGCGCTAGCCAATTGCTATTAATTAAATAAGAACGGGATCTCAGGGATACTGTTGCTCAGCTTAACCCTTAATCTGGAGTTGCGCCTTCAGAATACTGGTTTGCTTCAGTTGAAGTTTGCACACAAAAATTGCAGAGGCAACAGCTAAAGCTGGAAGAGTTGCCGTAAAGCAGCAAATCCTTCATGCTTACCTTTGTCATCCTTAAAGAAGAGTTAACACTGAATACACCTTAGTTTTTCTTTTTCTATAACCTTTTCAGAAAACTTAAAACATTGACTGAAAACTGTTATTAAAGACATCGTAAAATTGATATCAAATCTTCTGAAATTTACACAACAAGTCTTTCAAAAATAAAATTTCATATCTAAATAGAAGTACCAGAATAAAGTTAAATTCCAAATGCTAAATTCAAATTCATAAGAAAATTTTAAAATTTTACAAAATAAACCTTGATTGAAGTTTCAAACAGCCAAAATTAACACTAGAACCGGCCGGTTCCAAAAGCCACCGGTTCCGGTTCCGGTTCCGGTTCCGGTTCTAAAAATCCTACCGGTTCCGGTTCCGGTTCCGGTTCCGGTTCCGGTTCCGGTTCTACCGGTTCTTTTGGAACCGGTCCCAGCACTAGTTTTGATGACTACTAGGCATGGGCACGGGTCCAAAAATTTGGACCCGGGTACCCGGTACTACCCGAAGCCCTATGTCGGGTAATTGCGACACTACCCGGGTACCCGGGTACCCGGGTAATCGGGTACCCGGGTACCCGGGTACCCGAGCACTTTCGGGTACCCGAGAAATTTTTAACCCATTTTTCGGATTTGGCCATTTTGAAATTTAACTTTTTCTTTATTCACATTGAGCTTAGATTGGATAGATTTTCATTCCTAAGTTATTTCAAAGGAGTTTTAAAGAATTAAAATGGATTATAGGGACTTTTGTGATCGGACACTACACTTTACTAACAGCAAATGTAAAATTTTAAACTCAATAAATTGACTTATGTATTGAGATTAGTGTTCACATTTTCCATTTAGATTAATTTTATAATTTTTTACCTGAAAAAAAATTGCTGCTTTCTAATTTCCTTTCCCTCTCTTTGTCCTTTTGCTTTTGGAGTAACTTTAATAAACGTAAAACTGATGAGAGATGCAAGTCCTTTAGAACTTGTATTAAACGTTTACAAGACATTTATTAAATATTCCTTGAAATAAATTCATTTACTGTCATTACGATTCCACTGTATCCGGAGAAAGTCAAAGTGATTATCTCCCTCAACTTGGATAAACTTTCTCAGTCACTAAAGGCAAGGAATCATCCAAAAGCTCGTATGCTCAACATTTGGTTCAAACAATCTAGGAGCATTTTCTTAGTTCAGAATTCAGTTCAGAAACAGCTAAAGCTGACAAAAATTGAAACATACTGAGCGTTGGCCATTAGTGAAGGAAGTTTTTCCACGTTGACCATGTGGCATTAAATAGAGTCACTAAACTTTCAAGATCATATCAGTCACTATTGGTAATGAGTATTGTTACTTACAGTGTAGAGAACAACGCAGAGCTGTGGCAAAAGTCACCAATTTGATGCGAACAGTTTTGTTTGTATCTGGTGAATTTTAAGTTTTAATTAATTCATCTACTTTCGCATATTGCTCCGACAGGAAGAGTAAGGTAAATTTAATATTTTAATAACAGATCTAAAATTAGAAAATTATGAAATGTTTGAAAAATACCAGGACTAATTCCTCTTCCCATTACTTCCTTTTTCTGTTGTAGTATCTTTTTATAATAAATTTTATAATAAACTGAAAATATCTTCGGTGGTTACAAATTTTCTTAGCCAAAAATTTTCGGTGGTTAAAAATTTTCTGAGCCAAAAAATTTCTCTCTGCTTGATCCAGATTAATCCGGTTTTATCCGGTTTTTTCCGGTTTTTTTCCGGTTTTAACTGGATATCGGGTACCCGAAGCAGGACCCGGGTATCCGAAAATTTTCGGGTACCCGGGTACCAGTCGGGTACCCGACTACCCGTGCCCATGCCTAATGACTACCAGCAAATAAAGCATGGAGCTCTTTAAGGTGCTGGTATCGCTTTGTGTAAATGTAACCTTACAGGCTCCAATTTTTATGATGAAAGTAGATGGAAATGTTTTAACATTCTGGGACCAGTCCCGCATTTTTAGATGAAAAGATAAAAATCTTTGGTTTTTGCAACTATTCTCTCAGTTCATCATTGATACACCAGATTGGTTGATATAAATGGAAAGAGGTCACCGAAAGAACATTTTTGCTTTTACGGCTTTGAGCTATATGTTAAGCCGGGGGGGGGGGGTCAGTCATGAAAGATTTTTAGATTACGGATTTCGTTCATTTTCACACATAAACTAAGTATATAAACGTACTAACCACATAATGTCGTGCATTACCAAGTTCAAATTTTTTGTTGTTTTATTCAGTTCTCCGTAAGTTCGAACCATCAACTGTGTGCAATTTGGATATGAGCGAGTACGAGAGTTCTGCAGCCAATTGAAGCAAATTTTCGCTAGTAAACTTCAAGTTTTTATAAATAAGGGATGAGGGGCAGTGCCTTACCAAATTTTGCACGGGGTCCACGGTGTGGCACTGAATAATTGCATATACCTAGCTAAGGTGAATTTTCTCAATAACCGAAGGAGATGCGGCTTAAATTTTAGAGACTCTTTAAAATATTTAATAGGACAATAAAATTTGTAAAAATGAGTTAAATTGAGAAGGTCGAAACAATTACTCCAAGGTGCGCCCCCTTCAGTTAGTATAGTCAGGGGGGGGGGGGGAGAAAAACATGAATAGGAAAGCATCCCTCCAACTTTTCTTCGTTTGGATTTGGATCGGTTTGAGTATACCGTTATGTACCGTGGGCTAATACCTATCCAATCGTATATTAGAACTTCTCTTATACCTCACTCAGCTTTGGCAGTAGTAAACACATTTGTCCATGTTTTTCCCGCAAATCGGAAAAAAAACATGGCACGGATTTCTACCAACCAACCATTTAGAGTGCTTTAAAAGCATTAGCTGTTTTCAGCTTGCAAAACTACCTAGGCACCCTTCTAACCTCACAGCAAGCGTAAAACCCGATTTTTTGGTCAAAATGCAAATCCGCCGTAGCTAACCTGTTTGGGCATGAAGCCAGCTGTTTGATAAGAAGAAGGCATTTGGTTTATTAAATGAAATCTAATAAATTGCTTGTTTTTTATGTTTTGCTTTATTTGTTTTGTTTTTTCTGTTTTATACGAATCTCGTGCATTATGCATTTTAGGCATTTTGCGGCCCAAAAACAGTTCCGACCGCATTTTAGGCATTTTGCGGCCCAAAGACAGTTCGGGCCGCATTTTAGGCAGTTTGCGGTCCAAAACTGGTCGGGCTGCATTTTAGGCATTTTGCGCCTTGCGGCCCAAAGACAGTTCGGGCAGCATTTCAGGCATTTTGCGGCCCAAAGACAGTTCGGGCCGCATTTTAGGCATTTTGCGGCCCAAAGACAGTTCGGGCCGCCTTTTAGGCAGTTTGCGGCCAAGGATGATTGGGCCGCAGTTTAAGCAATTTGCGGCCAAGGATGATTGGGCCGCAGTTTAGGAAGTTTGCGGCCTAGGGCCGCACTTTAGGCTTTTCGCGGCCCATAAATCCAATTCTAGTGTATTTTGAGTAGTATTTAATATGGGGCCGCATTTTAGGAAGCACCCCAATCATATGTACAAGTCACGCTGCGACCAAAGCAGACAAATTTTGCATTTTCTGGTTTAACAACCTCGGTCAGTTTAGCTTATACATAATTGCTGCTTCTTGAACTATTAATCCTTGTAAATGTGAAAACCTATGCCGACAAAAAGATCGTAGAATCTCTTGAGAATAATCTATCCGCCGCAATGCTGCCTAATAATTATTTAAGTAGGCCGCTCATTTAACCCATACCCCCGTGTTCATTTTCCCCAACGTTCAGTTTACCCTACTGTATTATTAGGACCTTAGGAGAAGTTAGACCGTAGGAGAAGTTAACATAGTGAGTAAGGCAGTTTATTGTTACTGATCTACAATTTAGAGCAACTGTGTGTGATTTTTACGTCTTTTGCCAGTTTCCAATCTGAGCACTCGGCTTTCTGCTGTAGCAGGTTTCTTTTTACTGAGACAGGATCAGCCAAGTCTTCGAGGGCATTTATACATGGATATTTCTTGTTTTTTATATTTATTTTGTTTCTTCTTATTACAAAACCAGTCAGCCCACCGGTGGTGCAGTTCTGACTGGAGTGGGCTGACGGGGGCAAATGCTAAAGATCAATGCTTTTCAACTCTAAAGTGGCAGCTGATGTTGGCTGTATTTATCTTCCTTCTACTTTTTCCATCACACCAAACCCGTGCTCTCCAAATGCCTTTGGTTAGGCATGATTTTTCCCAATTCGAGCGCTACTGACTTCTTAGGGTTTGCCTCCGGTATGGTCTGGCGTCTTTAAAGGCTCGACCGGATCAACCGTCCTGTGCTACATCTGACGGACCCAGTTGCTGACTGTTGTTATAGCTGAAGGAGTCCAGGCGAAGTCAGACAGAAGCAGATTTGTTTATTTTCAAACTGATCAAGGGTAAGGCATACGACTCAATTTTATTAAAATTTCGAAGGTAAGGTACTGGATGTCTTCTGAATACATTCAAAAATGCTGAAATTCAGAAAATTTTTGAAACTACTTTCTAACTTTCAACGTATTAAAATATTTCACTTTAAGCAATCAGCTTGGGGATATTGTCGAAAAGATAAGAAAATTGGTGGCTCGGAAATTGTAGGTCGGGCAGACCGATTTTACCGGCTTTTTAGGCCGGTGGCAAAGACGGCCATGAGATCGGAGACTTTCAAAATTCACTGGACCGTGCCCGGTCTTAACTGCACTCATGATTAGCTTGTAGGAAGTTAACTAAAGTACATCCTAGATAAAGTTGGGCGATACGATTTTACAAGGGGAGGCCCATTGCAATCGAAACATTTTTGTCTCCAATTTTCTAAAATGTGGCATACAGAGGAGCATAAATGAGGCGGTCCGTTGACGTCTCCTACAGTAAATTATATATATATATATATATATATATATATATATATATATATACACATATATATACATATACATATATATACATATATATGCACACATATATATATGTATATATATATATATCTGAATATAGTTTTTATTTTCTAAACAAGTTTTATAATAACAAAACAATCACAAATATCCTCTCGAACGACAAGTTAACATCTTCACACAAAATCTCCAGCGAAAACCTGATACGTATTTTATTCAAACTCTCCCGATTAGTTCTTGAACTTTTGAATCCGCTGCACCAAAGAAACCACCAGGAACAATTCAATATTAAAAGTTAGTGCTAATTTTTTGACCGACTGAAGGGCTGGGCTGTGCCCTCCAGACCTTTTGCATTGAGCTTCCTCCGCCCCGCTTGTTTTAATTAAGCTACTTTCCACCCCAATAATTTTAATCAAAAGTTAAACATAAACCACACAACATAAGTATATATATGCACAAAGACAGACAAAATCATACCAAATATCTGACAATATCATCCAAATGCTTCGAACAAAAAAAACCCGGAAAGTAATATAGAAAGTGTTTCAAACTAGGACTGCTACCATACCGACGACAGCCTCTATTTTGCCCAGAACCCTGCCCACTCCAATACGGAGCTTCTACAGCACATTTCTAATTCTTTTTAGGGAAGCTGTTCTAATCAGACCACCCTGTGATTAGTGTGGATGTGTCGCTTTTTGCTGGACTATGTCAACTAACAAACTGCCATTTTTGCACTCACAATCTGACATTATATATATTGGTTGAGTTTAAAATTTAAGTGGCGTCTCAAAAACCATAAAAGAATATATACATCCGAATAAAAAATTCCAACTTCTCTACGATCTGGCATCCGAAGAGCTGGGCTGCGCTCTCCAGATCCCAGAGCAATTTTTTTCTTTAACTTTTTCCATCAAATGGTAAGTAACAAGCTTGAACTATATCGACAAAAACACCTACTGAATTAACAGCGACACTTCCAAAACTATTTTAGTACAAATTCCAAAACAAAAGTAGTTTGACTGAAAAAATTTGAAAGGCAGTGGTTTCCACGGTTCATCCTCATAGACAATAAAACTTTCCAAGACTAGCCAGCCCCCCTCAGCTATCCATCAATAACCGGACAAGGAGACGGTAACAAAAGTTTGTTTGTCAGAACAGCCAGCCCCATTCCACGGATGCATTCATCATTCTAGGTGACATTCTTGACTCTAGAGCTAAATCTGAGTATGAGCACGAACACCCCAAATCCTGTGGCAGGGGTGTTGTCATTAGAAAAAACCTCAAACTGCCGGGCAACCGCATGGCATGGAGGCAGGTCTTACAAACACTTTTAAAAGCGGTTGAAGCTGAGTGGTATTTAAAAATGCAGCATTGGAATTGAGTTCAGTGCCAGTGTATAAATATGCTGAAACCAAGAGACTCAAATTTAACAAACTCAACAAACTGTATTGATGCAACTTCAACAAACTCAACAAACTGTATTGATGCAACTATAACAGGTTCTTACGACAGCCATGCCGAAGATCACGATAGCAATTGAGGAGAAATTCATGCCTGCTTAAAATAAAAACCCATAAGCTTACACCTCAACTGCCGACTCACGGTATTCAGAGCAAAATAGCATATATAATTTAGTTACGAATGGCATTAAATGTTTTGTATATATAAACCATAAAATGTTAAATGCCCGCTCAAAATTTGATGAGCTGCACCAAACGACTTATCTTGTAGAAAATCTTCAATACGTGAGAACTAACTTTTCTTGTAAACAACATATTTCAGGATTTATAATCCGTCCTATTCTAGTATTCTATTTCTATCAAAGCTATTGATATCAAATATATACCCAAGAATTTTCACTGGAGTATCTGCAAGCAAACTGTCAAGAAGTATTGTGTACAAGCATAAATTCGGATGCAATCCGAGTGTTAATAAATTCGCAAACAACTGAACTGTGGGTTGTGCCCTCCAGCTCAATGAAGTTTGCAAAAAATTAAGAAAATTCAAAAATTTGTACTGGAAAATGTCAATATTAGCTTGAAAGGCCACAGACATCTTGTCCAGCAGGGCCGGTAAGAAAAGCCACTGCAGATATACCTCGAAAGGCGATTATCCACAGCGACTGCTCGGACAGCGTTTCGTTCACCCGGGTTCCCGTGGATCCCGAGTGAACTAGTCCGCAGCCGGACAAACCGACCCCTCTGTTGTGGTCGAACCAGAATTCGAAAACTGGGCTGCGTGTTGCATGAAATATTGTGAAGCCTTATACCAACAATATTCATTTATGTGATAAT
Source organism: Trissonchulus latispiculum (assembly GCA_030248195.1). Lineage (NCBI taxonomy): Eukaryota > Metazoa > Nematoda > Enoplea > Enoplida > Ironidae > Trissonchulus > Trissonchulus latispiculum. The sequence goes on along the minus strand of JASAND010001826.1, from coordinate 21,622 downwards.
CTCTCTGCGCACATTTAAGTCGAAGTTGTTAAAGCATGAAGCTCAGCTGCACAAGTTTATGCGAGGGCGTGGATTACAGGGCAGTAGTCCTTTGCATGCCATATTTTGTTTCGTTACACGCAATGTATGTACTTTCATAAACTAAATACATAGCTACGTGAATGTAATTTTTGACTATATATATTCTGATTAAAGATCTAGGGGTTTTAAACCAATAATACACCCATATGTTTCCAGCTATTTGGTCGAATCTGTAATTCCGTGTTCGTCTGATTTGGCTCATTAATCCAGTTACAAATAGAACTGTTTTATCCTGTGAAAGTTGGAATGCGTGTATATATATTATAGGAATAAGTTAAGTTTGTTGTTAATATGTTTGAAGTTAATTAAAATGTTTCAAGTCCAAGAGTGAAAATCTACAATTATTCCAGTGAAACAGATCTTAGGCAACAGGCTTTGTCCAGCAGGGTCGGTAAGAAAAGTCGCTGCAGGTATACATCACCTCGAAAGGCGATTATCCACAGCGACTGCTCGGACAGCGTTTCGTTCACCCGGTGACCCGAGGGTCCCGAGTGAACTAGTCCGCAGCCGGACATACCGACCCCTCTGTTGCGGTCTCCCAAGAATTTGTCAACGAGTTTTACGGTTGCGTTGGAATACTAGGATTTTCCATATGCTTCCAGCCATTCCAGCTATTTGGTCTGTAATCTGTAACCCCCTGTTCATCTGATGTGGCTCATTAATCCAGTAACAAAATATTGTTTCGGAAATTTTAAATGTTTAAAGTCCAAGAGTGAAAATCTACAATTATTCCAGTGAAACAGATCTTAGGCAACAGACTTTGTCCAGCAGGGTCGGTAAGAATAGGCGCTGCAGGTATACATCACCTCGAAAGGCGATTACCCACAGCGACTGCTCGGACAGCGTTTCGTTCACCAGGTTACCCGCGGGTTCGGAGCGAACTAGTCCGCAGCCGGACATACCGACCATTCCGTTGCGATCTCTCAAGAATTTGGCAACCAGTTTTACGGTTGTGTTGGAATATTAGGTTTCCCCAATGCTTCCAGCTATTGGGTCGAATCTGTAATCCCGTGTTCATCTGATGTGGCTCATTAATCCAGTTACAAAATAATTTTTCGGAAATTAATCTGTAATCCCGTGTTCATCTGATATGGATCATTAATCCAGTTACAAAATATTATTTCGGAAATTTTAAATGTTTAAAGTCCAAAAGTGAAACCCTTCAATTATTCCAGTGAAAGGGATCTTAAGCAACAGACATTTTGTCCAGCAGGGTCGATAAGAAAAGTCGCTGCAGGTATACATCACATCGAAAGGCGATTACCCACAGCGACTGCTCGGAGAGCGTTTCGTTCACCCGGTTACCCGCGGGTCCGGGGCGAACTAGTCTGCAGCCGGACATACCGACCCCTCCGTTGCGATCTCCCAAGAATTTGTCAGCCAGTTTTACGGTTGCGTTGGAATAGTAGGTTTCCCCATATGCTTCCAGCTATTGAGCCGAATCTGTAATCCCGTGTTCATCTGATGTGTCTCATTAATCCAGTTACAAAATAGTTTCGGAAATTTAAATGTGTAAAGTCCAAAAGTGAAACCCACAATTATTCCAGTGAAAGGGATCTTAGGCAACACATATTTTGTCTAGCGGGGTCGGTAAGAAAAGTCACTGCAGGTATATCACTTCGAAAGGCGATTACCCACAGCGACTGCTCGGACAGCGTTTCGTTCACCCAGTTACCCGCGGCTTCCGAGTGAACTAGTCCGCAGCCGGACATACCGACCCCTCCGTTGCGATCTCCCAAGAATTTGTCAGCCAGTTTTACGGTTGCGTTGGAATAGTAGGTTTCCCCATATGCTTCCAGCTATTGAGTCGAATCTGTAATCCCGTGTTCATCTGATGTGTCTCATTAATCCAGTTACAAAATAGTTTCGGAAATTTAAATGTGTAAAGTCCAAAAGTGAAACCCACAATTATTCCAGTGAAAGGGATCTTAGGCAACACATTTTGTCTAGCGGGGTCGGTAAGAAAAGTCACTGCAGGTATATCACCTCGAAAGGCGATTACCCACAGCGACTGCTCGGACAGCGTTTCGTTCACCCAGTTACCCGCGGCTTCCGAGTGAACTAGTCCGCAGCCGGACATACCGACCCCTCCGTTGCGGTCTCCCAGTTTTATGGTTTCGTTGGAATATTAGGTTTCTCCATATGCAGGCTTAGCTCAGGTAGAAGCATGGGTGCTCATGGATCCCCTAGTATTCTTCCCGTACTCACTTACGTTTCCTAACAGTGGGCGTAATGAGCCTGCTGAGTAGTCGGAATCCGGCTTTCGCTGGTAACAAGCCAGCGAAACCCGGCCCAGGCCACACAGAGACCACAGCCAAAGTACGGGTACTAGGGATTCCAGAGGAGCACCCATTCACGGATCCTGGAAAATATCAAACTGTGGGATGCAGCATGTTATTCTCGCTAGCATGTAGGTGTTAGTAGTACGGTTAGTAGTATTAGTAGAAATACGGTTAGTAGTATTAGTAGAAATACGGTTAGTAGTATTAGTAGAAATACGGTTAGTAGTATTAGTAGAAATACGGTTAGTAGTATTAGTAGAAATACGGTTAGTAGTATTAGTAGTAATTCGGTTAGTAATGTGCATTTGAGAAGAACTTGCTGCATATTTAGGAATTTTAACAAAACCTTCAATTTACCTTGAAATCTCGAGAAATTCTACTGTAAATGTTCTGCAGTTATAGGAATGAAATTACATATATCTCAGTGTGGTAGTATAGACAGGTGTGAACTAGGTAACTCAGGTAATGTATGCAACCCAACAGTTCTAAAATGCGACGTAGGAGAACCAAAAGAAAAAATAGGAAAATCTGAAGGTAAAAAGCAAAGCAAAGAAAAAGAATGAAATGAGACAATACAGACAACGCAGAAAAGAAGAAAGACACCATACCACAGGAAGAATGAAAAGATAGGCAAAGGCAAAATGTAAAGGAAAAGCAAGATAATGATAATGAAATAGAATGAAAAATGAAAAGATGTATGAAGTAGATGGAAGGATTGAAAAAAGAAGGATTGAAAAGATGGATGACGTAAAAGGAAGGAATGAAAAGATGGATGATGACGTAGAAGGAAGGAATGAAAAGATGGATGAAGTAGAAGGAAGGAAAGGAAAGAGTGAAAAGATAGATGAAGTTGAAGAAAGGAAAAGAAGGAGTGAAAAGATGAAGTAGAAAGAAGGACTGAAAAGATGGACTAAGTAGAAAAAAGTACAAAGTATATTCCAGAAGAATGAAAAATAACGGAAGAAAGAAGACAGACGGATGAAGTATATACGTGCTACAGAAAGGATGAAGAATGTTTAGTGATCAGAAAAAAGATGATAAGTGGGAAAAATGTTAATTTGACGAAGAAAGAACTGGCTGAGGAACGTACTTAGGACGATTGTTTAAGACAAAATCGTATCCAGAGAAGGGCGCCAGCCCAGGAGGTCTGGTAACTAAAGACTGTATCGAAAGAATTAAGGAACTTGCTGGAGGTACATCGGCGATCCTTTCTAGGCTTGCTTCGGTTGAAAGACACAAGAACGGAGAAAAAGGCTCACTGCAACTGTTCTAAACAGTTCTGAGTCTAACAGATTATTTCTGCAGATGGAATCCTGGTGTAAATGGTTGGTCTATTGTGCTATCAGTTAATCAGAAACTTAACTTATGGCCGACAGTTATATCGTCGCATTCGACGCATTCCCTACTATAGATATATTGTGCCTTTAAAGCATGTTGGAACCCTTAGATTGTTCAAGATACAGCAAGCATAGAAGAAATTCTGCAATTCGCTTAGAAAGTAGCATGCCATATCGACAAAATACGTATACTTTTTTGACAACTCGCCCCAAGTACCCCGCCGGTGTTAAAATACTTTTGTTAGTCGAGATTTTGACTCATCCCACTCCCTGGATTAAATCGCTCTTTTCTGTCTTTTGTTCATTTCACGGAGTATAAAAATAGGTTTTCTTTCGTTCGTTCAATATTGTATATACATTAAGAGTGTCAAAGCCGCCCTGCTTGTGCTGTTGGTAGAGATTTATATTTGATTTAGATTTTGACCCAACTCACTCCCAGCATATATATATAGTCTTATCCGGTTTTTGTTCGGAGTACACGGATCTTTTCTTTTCCTTCTTTTAAATTTTAGTTCAGTTTCACCCACTTTCCCTGAATATAGTCAACACAGATTGTACGAAATATGCAATAATAGGGTTAGTCTCAGTAGACTTGCACCAAATATGCAGTTTTGTCAATCATGATAGCGTTTGCCCCAACCCCCAGTGCACTTGTAATGTATTTAATGTCAGCAGGCCTACACCAAATCTGCAATTTTGTCAGTTATGATAGCGTTTGCGTCAACCCACAGTGGACTTGTATTTAATTTCAGTAGAGTTGCACCAAATCAGCAATTTTGTCAATTATGATAGCGTTTGCGTCAACCCACATTGGGCTTCCAACCCCCAGTGGACTTGTAATGTATTTAATCTCAGTAGACTTACAACAAATCTGCAATTTTGTCAATCATGACAGCGTTTGCCCCAACCCCCGGTGGACTTTTAATGTATTTAATCTCAGTAGACTTACACCAAATCTGCAATTTTGTCAATCATGATAGCGTTTGCCCCAACCCCCGGTGGACTTTTAATGTATTTAATCTCAGAAGACTTGCACCAAATATGCAATTTTGTCAATCATGATAGCGTTTGCCCCAACTCCCAGTGGACTTGTAATGTATTTAATCTCAGTGGACTTACACCAAATCTGCAATTTTGTCAATTATGATAGCGTTTGCGTCAAACATTGGACTTGTATTTAATCTCAGTAGAGTTGCACCAAATATGCAATTTTGTCAATCATGATAGCGTTTGCCCCAACCCCCGGTGGACTTTTAATGTATTTAATCTCAGTAGACTTACACCAAATCTGAAATTTTGTCAATCATGATAGCGTTTGCCTCAACCCCCGGTGTACTTTTAATGTATTCAATCCCAGTAGACTTGCACCAATAGGCAATTTTGTCAATCATGATAGCGTTTGCCACACCCCCGGTGGACTTTTAATGTATTTAATCTCAGTAGACTTAGCGTTTGCCCCCCAACCCTTGGTGGACTTTTAATATATTTAATCTCAGTAGACTTAGCGTTTGCCCCAATCCTTGGTGGACTTTTAATGTATTTAATCTCAGTAGACTTACACCAAATATTCAATTTTGTCAACTATGATAGCGTTTGCGTCAACCCACAGTGGACTTGTATTTAATCTCAGTAGAGTTGCACCAAATATTCAATTTTGTCAATGATGATAGCGTTTGCCCCAACACCCCATGGACTCGTAATGAAATCAATCTCAGCTGACTTGCACCAATCTAAAACTCATAAAAATGCAGGATTCTTAAATTAAATGCTTCACGTTATCACTTACTAATTATTACGCGGGCACGGGAGGAACCCCTCAGAAGTTTTATCTATGGTGAAACGCAAAACATCAGACGTTAAAACCCTATTCTTCCAATTTTCCAATAAAAGCAGGTTCAGTGGCGGAAATATATAATAGTGATAGGTTAGCAATGCAATTCAAACCACCAGATGTTTAGTGCAATGCTAAAAGAATTTAGATAAAGCGAAACGCGAAAGACAAAAAATGCAAAATATTTTCTGGTGCAGCTCATAAATAAGGACAAAATGCCACCACGAGGACTTGGGGTACTGGTGCTCATCCCCAGGCAATCGAGCCCTTGAGTCAGGAGTGTCACCTCCGATGATGACTGCAACCGACGAAGTGGTTGTAGGCAATTATCATGATTTGTGATAAAGTTATAATAGCAAACTAAAATGTAATCCTAGCATTATCAAATCTCCAAAAAACACTGCAAATAATCTGTTTCAAATTTCAAATAAAAAATAAAAACGCTATACGTATAGATCATAGAATTGCAATTGTCAGAAAATAAATGCTGTGCGCAGAGATGGGCAGTTCCAACAAGGGCAGCTGTCGCCCATTGCCAATCTAATTCTGGGTCGAAAACATTCTATCCTCTATAATCCAGCAAAAGATTGAACAGTTTTTAAAAACCAAAACGTTAACAAAAATCCACGAAGCGAAGAAAGCCTGTAAAGCCCAGTTGAGTATCCGCTTTTCTTGCTGAAAGGCTGAACGTTCTCGGCACTATGCTGAATGTCTCACCCAAAAGAAGTCTTGCTGTCACCCCCCCCCCCCCGAAAAAAACATGACCCAAAGCAGTAAATACCGCAAAAAAAGTACAATAACTAGAATACGGAAGTCATAGCCTATAGATAGTAGCAACTTAGGTATACAAACAATTCACTAGCTAAATAAGAAAGCTGATACCAAACAATCAAATAATTTTTCATGAAAAAATTAAATCACAAAAACAAACATCGTAAAACAACAAATAACTATCCCGCATTAAATATTAAATTCCAGCAAAATAACCAAATAAAAACTGCAGTCAACCAAAGAAAAGTCAAGTCCAGCCGTAACCAAACCAGCCATGATTATAGGGACCATCTAGCCACAAGGGATAAGGGGTCATCCAGCCACAAAGGGTCATCGTTCCAACTCCAGCCATAACACAGAATCAAACTCCAGCCAAAATCCAGCCAGCCAATTGGAGGAGTACGAATCCAGTATTATCTACCTGAAACAAGAAAGGCTAGTAAAAATAGGATTTATCTCCTAAACTAAAAACATGTCAAGTAAAAGCGGAGCACGAACAGGTACCACCAGAGCAAGAAAAAGTCAATATAATGTTGGTGAAGTTGCATGCAACATCAACTGAGAACTAGTGGTCTGCTTAAAGTGTATGCTGAATTGCTCTAGTACTGTAGGTTAACCGTTATGATGTTTATAAGACAACACACGCATTTGACTGTTGAAAAAAATATTTCTATGTGTATCAGTGCAACGCCTGGAAAAAGCTACGGAAGGTTTAGTTCCTCTCCTAAGCAAAATCCCAATAGTATGTAACTCAAACCGTTGCTTACTCCTACCAAGAGTACATAATACGAGAGTGTGCCACTAGGCCACTGTGCCCTGTTATCAGAGCAAAAACTATGCTCTGCTCGCTAACTGCCCACCCCCCGCAAATTAGAGCCTTCACTTCAAAGAATTTTGTGCGCTATGCTTGCGTTCTAAAGCTCGAAGCAGGCACAAAATTCGCGCAAGCACTGCTTGTGTTTTCGAGCTTAAGTACAAAAACATAGAGCGAGTGAGCGTACCCGCGTTTCGACTAGGTTCCGATTTGCGGGGGGGGGGGTCACTAGGGTCTGATTTGCGGGGGGGGGGCCGTTTTTTGCATAGTTTTTTGCTCTGATAACATAGAGCTTGTCTAGTGGCATACTTTTATATTTATGTACTCTTGATTGTACTCACGTCTGCATAAGGTATCAACAATTATTATTCCATAACACATACGAAAAAGTGGGTAAGGCTCCATATGTGCAAGTATTTATGTGCAAGCTCGAAAACAAGCAGTGCGTGCGCGAAATTTGTGCCTGCTTCGAGCTTTAGAACGCAAACATAGCGCACGAAATTCTTTGAAGTGATGGGTCTAACTTGCAGGGAGGGGGTGGGCCGTTAGCGAGCAGAGCATAGTTTTTGCTCTGATAACATAGAGTGTGCCTAGTGGCACGCTCTTATATTATGTACTCTTGCTCCTACGTATATACGTATACACGTCTACTAGAGATTGAGGGGTACTAGAGGGTGCGCGGGGCTATCCCCGAAACCAGACGTAATAGAAAATAGTCCGAGAATAGCGCGGTTCACTTAGTTTTTGTTTAATATACGGTATATATAGGGTATCACCCTTATTTCATCGTTTAACCTTTCGTATTATTCAATACACTCTATTTTTGCATAAGTTACGCTTACGTTTGCATCTCAAATCTTACTTTCAAAAATTTTTCAACCTTCGGTGGGGTGGCTTCGTCCCCCAGACCCCCAAATTTTTTTGAGGTCCGCCCCCCGCGAAAAATTCTCTATGTGCGCCACTGCTAGGTATACTGCTAGGTATAATTTTTATAGCCGAATAATATCCCATTTGAGAGAAATATCCGGTCAAATCTTTCCGTTGTCGCAGACCTTTGCCCAGTGTCTTTGGTCGCAGACATGTGTGTATTTTAATACTGTTACATTCTACAAACAATGAAGGAACTTCAAAAGAAACCTTGATCGGAAGTGACACTCTGCAACGTATCCGTCATCGAAGAGTAATAAACGGGTTTGGAGACGGCAGCTCCCAGCGAAGCTCTTTTTACAGTGTCGAGTATACTTGAAAAATCTGTTAGACTGGCATTTTTTAGTGAGGGGGTGGTGAGGGGCTCCCCTCGGAAGCACCCCACTTTTCGTTTCCCCCTCACTTCCCCCTCCACCTTTCGGCAAGCCCTCTCCCATTTTTTGGCAGTTGTCCAAGTGTCGAAAAATCAAGATTTTTGAGGTACGTTAATTTTTCGCCAAAAATATAGGTACATACCTTTGGCTTACCAACCCCCACTTCTCCCTCCATAGGGGGGTGGGTTGGAGAGCGAATCCTCTCCCCGCTTTCAAAACCCAAAAAATGCCAGTTTGAGTATCTTGTGATTAGAGGAAGCAAAAATTGTACAGTGCATTTATGTGACCTGTGCATACATAAATTCGAGAGTGCATTTTAGAAAGTGTACTCGCACAATAAAATGCGAAAAAATCTTTACTTCTGTAATTAGTCTGAAGTTGAAACATTTCCAGAGAGCTGTTAGAAGGAATTGTACAAAATTTGTCAAGGGAAATGTCAATCTTTTTGTCTATAGTACGCAATGTCAGCTCTTGCAATTATATACCTAAAATTTTTTCGAAAAGGTCCCTTCATTCTGGGTAGCCTTCAAACGAAGGGAGTATTAACTCTCCTCCAGAAAAGTTAGAAGCTGCAACCCCCGGCATAATTATAGACTTCCGCGGTCCATATATATGTAATTTTCTTCATTCTAAGTAACTAAGTTAAAACCGCGAAAACCTGGCCGATATACACCCCCTCAATTTTGGCAACCCTAACACATACTTAAAAGATTCTCACAGCTGTATTGTTCGATGGAAGTTCAACGAATTGGCACAGCAAGGAAAGACATATTGGGCAACATTGGACACCACATTTAAGGTATTAGCTTGGGTGCAACCCTAGCGGTAGGACAGCACTGCTGGCCCAAATCTGAAGAACCGTCGAAGATCTGGAAAATTTTGGCCGCCGAATAACTTAATTCTGGTCCGTCCTGGCAATCTTACTCAGTTGATTGGAAACTAAATATATATACCTGAAAAGGAATTAGTTCCACCCGACTGAAACACTATTCTTGCTTTAAAAATTGGGAACAGGGTTTTTTGAAAATCGGACCTGCGTAAATTTTGCGTATTTTTGTTTTCGAGTGCGTTATTTTTAATTTCGACTGCGTAAAATTACAAAAATCGCTTCTCAACGTTATAAAAGCTATAAACGCATTTAGCGTCGAATTAATGCTGTTTTTAAGAGTTTTAAACAACGTTAAGAATCTTAGCTCGAGTTTAAATTGCGCGCTCTCTCTCTGTGGTGTAAGAGTATGAATGAATAGGTGACGAAAAAATATATATACGCAGGGGGAGGGGGGTTGAAGAAAATTTTAAATTTCGGAGTAAATTTGCTCTAGAATCGAAGAGAGAACCCCCCCAGAAGAAACCAGAGCCCAAACTACGGTAAATTGTCTCAAGAAATTAATTTAGAGCACTCTAGAAATTCCTACTACCGAATTTTCGTCTGCGTATTTTGGTGCGTATTTTTGTTTTTGACTGCGTATTTTTAAGCTCGACTGCGTAAATACGCAGTATTTTACGCAAAAAAACCGTGATTGGGAAAAATTTTTCAATTCAGTGCCTCCTTCAAGAGATGAAATACTGGTCTTTCGAAAATAACTAAGCAGATATATATATATATATTGTACATAAATACACAAATGCAATAAGAAGAATCGTTCACACTCAGGATTTCAGGAAAGCTTTAAATTTCGTCGGCCAAACTTTTCCAAAACTTTGACGTTCTTTTAGAATTGACGCTTGCATTACTAACCAGCCGTAAGGATTACACCAAATCTAATGCAAAGCATATTGTTTCATCCTCTTGCTGTGCCAAAGCGTATACGTATACAAGTTTTCATCGAACCTAAAAACTAGTGACGGGCACTGGATAATCGGATATAGAAATAATTTTTACATCCGGATAATACACAATTTGAGAAAAATATCCATGCATTTACACATTCCAGTCGAAGCAATAAAAATAGCAAAGTTTTGATAATAAAAAATTTCTTTGAAGTTTTTGAAACCAAGGTTGTGGTTTGGCTGTGACAGAAATTCGCAGCGCTATGAAGAATTAACAAAAATGTTGAAATTTGAACTGAGAAATCAAAAATGTTCTTGAACTTTATAATATGCGAATATCCGTTAACGCAAAATATGCGGCTATCCAGATACGAAAACCCATCCGGTACCTATCACATCACTAATATATATATACAAGAAACAAAAATGCTCCTAGAAATTTACGTGATGGTGAGGTTGCAAAATCAATAAAGGACTAGACTTTAAAATGTTTAATATGGGGCTAGGTTCAAAAATAGAAGAGGACTAGGTTGTGAGCGAATTAATATGGGCATAGCTTCGCCGAACAACCCAGCGGTTTATAAATGTATATCAGTATGCATATCCATCCACGCTACGTTTAGTTTATAGTTAGTCAAACTTTTGCTTCGAGAAACGTTTATACCAACCAGTGCGTTTTATTCATTTATACGGAAAATTTATATTTCAAGAATAATCTTAGGACTTTGACCTTCTATTTCCTCCCTGCTAGAACCAGTAGCTTTAGCCTCATGTCCTTAGATCTCTTCTCGTTGCTTGCCGTAGTTCAACCCGACCAAATAATGATAATTTAAGCACATACGTATTCCTAGCTAATCTAACAGAGTACATACGTATATGCAAACAAGTGTATTCAATGAGTACGTATTCAACTTCTTAAATTTCTTATTACTGACTGAAATTAATAGCTCTGTATGCGACAAAAGCTATATAAGACGAAGCGTGAAATCCCGCGAATATGGGTTGTTCGGCGAAGCTGTGCCCATACTAATTCGCTCACAACCTAGTCCTCTTCTATTTTTGAACCTAACCCCATATTAAGCATTTTAAAGTCTAGTCCTTTATTGATTTTGCAGCCTCACCATCACCCATATTTCTTTTTTCATGCTCCAGAGGAGCATTTTTGTTTCTTGTCCTTCTGTCCTTTTAGAGATTCTCCTCCAAGCGTAATGCATCATGGCATTACGCCATTTGTGTAAGCATATAAACTATACACAGCCTGCAAATCAGGCTCAGTAAGCCATGACAGCAGTAGTGATAAAGTTAACAATAATTTCAGCCGTTTAAATTTAAGCGCTGACTAAAGACAGTGCCAATCGAAGAGAACGAACGGTAACTCTAAATCCGGTTCATCCCAAAACGCTGTTTTAGGCCGATTGACCAATGGTCAATAGGGCTCCCGGGCCGTAGTGGCCAGTGGTCACTTCCGTCGATTTCAACGATATGCCCATTGAAACGAGCGTAGTCGAATTACTACATATGCCCCCCGACCAAAACCGAAAAACGCAGTTTTAGGCCATTTGACCAGTGGTCAATAGGCCCTATAGGCTGTAGTGACCAGTGGTCACTTCCGTCGGTTTCGGCGATATGCCCATTGAAACGAGCGTAGTCGATTTACTATATATGCCCCCGACCAAGACGCCGAAAAACTCTGTTTAGAGTGAGTTTTCCCAACTTTGATACTGGGCGAGGAACCACGGGAGCCATGTTAACCAGTGGTCACTTCGGGCGGTATCGGCAGTATGCTCACCGTTTTCAGCGACCCCGATTTACTATAAATGAGGAACACCCCGAGGCCGAAAAACGCCATTTTTGGTAACTTTCAGGCAATTTCTAGTAAAAGTGGGACTTAGAAACTTTTCGCCCAAACAGGCCAAAAAATGCAAAGTTTTGGCCCATCTCCTGAAAGAAAATTAAAGAATCCCCCTCGTTACTTTATGCATCCCTACTGGTAATTTTCAACAAAAGATACTAGACCTCTCCAGCTTCTACCCAGTTCTAGAAAAGTGTGACCAAAATTTGCGAAAAATAGCGAAAGTCCGACTTTGGGACCTTGGCACAGAGCCAAAATTGGCCAGATGCCAAAATGACCAAAAAAGTAGCATGGGGGGGATCCTGTCTACCCAAGACGCACCCGGGTGGGGTTCAAGGGGTCTAGACCCCCTCCTTTTGGGAAGACAAAATGGAAAAGTTTTGCTATTTTTGTGGCAAAAACAGCTATTTTTAAAAAGTTTCGCGCCTTCGGCGCGATAATTCACTTTTTTCAAGAAATAAACGTCCAATGTGCTGTTTTTTGGGCAAAAATGCAAAAATTCTTCAACTTCTGGGGGGGGGCGGAGCCCCCCAGACCCCCCGTTGCGCTTTACCTTGGACCCCCCTTTTCAAAATCCTGGGTGCGGGTCTGTGTCTACCAACATATAATAGTAGTATGGTGCCAAAATGCCCACATCGTTCCAACACTTAGCCGTAAAATGCATTTCCAATAAGCGTTATTCACCGAGAAAAAAACAAACGCAGGGTAACTATCGCCTAGTGCAAAAATTCGAAGTTTCGAATTCGAACCAAAAGTATGGTGGTACTTGTAGTACTACTCGAGTTGTTTGCGATGGTAACCTTTTTACCACTCCCGGACCTCTGATTAGCTGGCACCAGGCCAACACGGTCTCCAGGGGGCCGCGCAGACGCCTTTATACCCATATTAATATGTAGGGGCGCTATCGCGCCCCTACATAATATACGTAGATATATTTATGTTCCTTTCTGTAAAATCGAGGGGTCGGCCAAGTTCTCAGGAGCTTAGCTGGTCGGCGGCTACGAACCACCGAAACTTTTTGCCCATGCACATCCTTATATTTATGCCAAAAATATATAAAATCGACAGATATTTGAGCAAAAAGGAATCGCCCCGCCTTAGTTAGAAAAAGTTGAAGAACTGCAACAGCGAAGGAGACGAGGCAGGGTCGTTCCAGTGAAGCATGCTTAATTCGTGTATTAATGCTCCTAATCTGTCATTCGAGTATTGTGCGTTTTCAAATTAAGTAAAACTAAACTAAAAATTTGGCAACTTCACCATCATTCATGTAAATTTTAGGTATATACTATGGAGGGGCGCATGTAGGAAGTAACAGAACGACAGCTTCCTTCCTACTACTAGTTCCTCCTGAATCACAGGCCCCGGTCTCACTGCACCACTAAAAATTTTATAATATACAAATTTACTACGCTCAAAACCATTGGATTTTGACCTCTGTTGAATCAGTTTCACTAGGACAATGTCACCAGTAAATTTCCCCTGCGCAGGGGGAGCGTGGCCAACTCCCGCCAAACTTACATAAGCAGACAATTATTAACTATTACAGAATTATTGCATAACTATTACAGAAATTTTCAATTTTAAAGTATTCTCAAGTCTCTGGAAAGCTTTATCCTGCAGGCACTAATTTTTTTGACAAAATGGAAAAGGCTGCGAGCGCCACTGTATTCCATTCCAATTAAAATAATTTTGGTGCAAGCATTACTGTGAATTTACAAATGCTTTTTATAGCATCTTAACACCAGGGTTGGGCGAGACTGAGATTTTACCGAGACCGAGAACGAGACCGAGACCAGGGTACCGAGACCGAGACTGGCCAAATCTCGGTTTTTGGGCGAGACCGAGACTAGCAATTTTAAGCTTAAACTTAATTTCCACCAGTTTATGCGGCTTAGCGTCAGTATTAGGGACTTGAACAAATATATAAACATACGGTTTTAACACATCGTCAGTTAATTTTCATTACATTAATTTAAAATTTTCGTTGAAATTAAATGTTTTCAAAAATTTCCGGTTTCGGTCCGAGACCGAGACTGGTCAAGTCTCGGCTTTTGGGCGAGACCGAGACCGAGACTCCCAACCCTGCTTAACACGCTTTTTACGAGTTTGCCGAGATTAAGGGGGGGGGGCTACGAATTTCACTAAAACTTCGATGTTGGAAAACCTAGCTAGTCTTTTGCCACATAATAGTATTAGGTTTAGTGCAAAATAGTTTAAAGTTTGAAAGAATCCTATGCAGCGTAGCGTCCTGTGCAGCCGTCTGAAGTTGGTGTTATCTGTCCAAAGCTCGACATGACACGTACTCAAACTTGGCCTCGCCCTGGTCGCTATGTGCAAGGCACGGTACCAAAATTTTCAGGAATTAGTTCTGACATATAGCGCTTTGATATCGTGTAAAATAATCTCTAGACCGTTGTCTACTTTTCTGTGTGATACGATCAAAATGCGAAAAATTGGGTGTTGTAGGTCTATACGGGTGGAGGTTTACTAACTGCTAATGAGCTGTGGTTTACCAAATGAGCCAAACTTTGCTGCAATTAATACTCCAAATATTTGTCTTAACTTTGGTATAAATGACGTAATTTCGTTAATCCCTGCGTTCGCAGTGCTGCATTATATTATCGATATTGTCGCTGTTATTTGGTGCCATTTCGAAGATGTGAGCCAATTACTCCGAAGTACTGTGGCAGAATCGGCTGAAACTTTGCACATTACAGGCCAGTGAGTATACCAAGATGTGCCGAAAGCTATGTCACTAAACCTCGCTCCAATGTTTAGAAATGCTAGACTGATTTCTCAAAGTATGGATGGCGATCGCTCCAAAAAGCTCTAAGACAGTTGTAAGCGCACACTGAACGAACGAAGCGCCATATCGAAAAACAGGTTTCATATTCGGATTCAGCAGGTCAAATAACTCCTAGAAGCACCTTTTCGGCAAAATTGGAGACAAAAAATTTTTTGACCCCATTTTTACTGCGCTTAGCTAGTTTTCAGGCCTAAAAATAAGGGTTATTTCTGAACAAAAAGTTTGCTAGCACACAAACCAGAAAACCAAAACCCATGAAACTCACAGACAGTTTGCCCCTATTAGAGCCTAATATTTGGTAAAAAGCTGGGGTAGGCTAGGGGCTGTCAATTTTATTAGATCGAAAACGGCGCACGGTCACTTTGCAACTTTTTGCCAAATTTCAAACTTTGAGCTGCTATAGCTGAAGAAGGAAGCAACGCTCGAAAGCCGGAATACTTTTAATATTTAGCACTAGTAACACTTAACATTTATGGCTGAAAGTTTTAGAATTGGTCAAACCGTTAATCCACCAGAGCTGAAAAAACGTTTTTGAAAAATCCCATTTTTCGAACTAAAATTTGTACTTTGGCGTCCTGCCAAAAACGGTGTATATGAGATATATTGTTGCCCACCCTAAACTTTTTTACTTTGATATGTTGGCTAACGTTGGGGGAAAAGTAGGTCTCTCCGACGATGTCGTGCCAACCCGTTCGTAGTCCCCCCTTAATAATACGCGGATTAATGGTCGGATTAAACGAGTTAATTTTAATCCATTTAATCTGTTTAATCCAGCATTAAAGAAAAGCAATTTAAATTTTAATCCGACTGATTTTTAATCCGTTTAATCCGACCATTTTAATCGTTAAAGAAATAGGCCCTTAGTGATGAAAACAGAACACGTACTCTTCGCAGACGCATCCTCATGTAAATACACAATGTAAACAATATACTTGTGGAAAAAATTAAAAATTTTACATAAAATGGAATTAACTGGGATTTTCAATCAGAGACTCAATTACTGGTGAATACAACAATGGTATGACATTCAGAATGGACGAAATCATAGCCAAACCAAATTCAAGCTAATTAATGCTATTTTTAGACTGGAGATGCGGAAACGAGATGAAACAGCATAAAAGAGAACAACAGCGGGCTAATTTTCTGTTATCTTTTGCACTCATCACTGTTCATGAAGTATTTAAAGCAATGAATACTCGGACCAATCTATTATTGCTTTGGAAGAATATGATTTTCATTTACGTCAATGGAGTAAACTGACAGAGGATTATGCATAATTAAAAAGACTTTATAGCTTTGGAAAGAATCGCACTCCTTAAAAGTTTTAGTCTGGTTCTGAAACTAATATATTTCTTGGTGCTCATGTAATAAATACAAACTGTTTCAAGCGATTTAGGCTTTGAAACTTTGTCAAAAATAAAACGAAACTTTCTTTTCCAAAAATAATGGAAAATTCGTATTCGGAGTCAGTTACTTTGAAATGGGCATCGATTAGAAAACGACCGTGAGAGTTTGCGTAAGTTGATACAAACTACAATGAATTTACACGATCACGCTAAATAAACTAATGTAATTGTACTCATTAAAAAGAGCAAATATTGAGCAAATTTGATATAAGAATAGCTTCTTTTGCTCTAAAAATGAATGAGAAATATGCTTCAATTTTACGCAGAAACTCTTTAACTGATAGTGATTACAAGATAAAACGCATTCAACGGCCAAACTTATTTCAATTGAAATTACAAATTCAACTGACATCAACTTTTGCAACTAGGGAATGATTCAAATATGCACAGATTTTCAGCCCGCTTTCTTAAGATTTCGTCCACGAAAACAAGTCAGAAGTTTCCTTTCATAAATTTCAGTTACCTGTTTACTCAAACTTGTCTTCTCTACTGTGATCAAAGTGTAAGTACGGTTTGATCATAACCTGGTGAGTGAATCGGGGGATATCTGACGAATAATATTAAGCAATGACGAAAAAACACCGCGGACAAGTGCAGACGCAACCGCTACAGAATAAAAACAAGTTGGCCCAAAGGGGGTAATATTTTTCGTTGACCTGTTTAAATATCTGAAAAGATGCAAATCGATGCAATGAAAATCGTCTTCAAATTCCTTCCCTTGTTCTGTTTTTTGTAACTACAAGCAGCTAACGAGTACAACACAACTCAGGTTTCTTTTCCTCTAACAATTAAACCTGAGCAGCCTTAAACAGAGTAGCGATCATAAGAACGGAGCACAAAGCAGTAATCAAAACCACCATGGAGTTGTAACATTTGGACAACACCAAATTTGTGCAAAATAATGGTCGTCGGTAGCACACTGAGAAAACTGTAATGAATGAAGTTTTCTAAAATCGATATATTTGACTGGAATCTAAAGCTGCTTGGTATTATGCAATTTATTGCAGGATTAACATAGCTGAATCAGTAATAGAATTAGCATTAGCAGTTACCGCCAGGCCGTAATGGAGTGTACAACAGTGGTACTTTTCACGTCACACGTTTCTCGTAAGCTTTTACGAAATTCGCGATTGTAGTAGGCAAGTAGGACCACATGAACAGGGCCAAAAGCGGTCGAAACAATGAAAGTAATTTGAGTGAATTCAGTTCCCTTCGGATAGAATGACATATCAACCTGCCTGGAAAGCATCAGTATTGTCTTGTTGATGGTAATAAAAATGAAATTTACCATTGCCATAGTAAAGAGGTATTTGGTAATCTTGAGTTGAGTCATAAACTGAGTAGATTGTGATTTTTTACTGCCCATTTTACATCTGGTAACAAGTGCTGCCAGACAGGTGGCAACAAATCCGATCCATCCAAAGGCGCATTGTGCTGTGGTGAACCACACTGTAAACAGATGACTGAAAACACGTGCATTCGACAGCCCAGTGTTGCCATTCCCCCTCCAATACCATCGGCAAAGACAGAAATCCATGCTCCAAGGTAGACAGACAAAACAGTCAAAAAGGCAAATGACAAAATCCCGTAAGAGTAGGAGGCTGTCTGCTTCCAGTACCAGAAGCTCGCAAAGATGGCAAAGCATCGATCCATCCCGAGCAGCATCATGAACGTTGGATTTCCCATGTCCCCCAGAATCATAAAATGCCCTCCGGGCATTATTAGACACTCGGTGTAACGACGAAACGGAGGAAAGAAGTTGACTGGTGCTTCTGCTGTCTCGAATAGATCAATCAGTGCCTGAATCGCAAGAGAGGCTCGGCCAATTCCAACGAAGCCATCCATGAGAGTGAGACCTACAAACAAATAGAGTAATAGCAAAATGCAGAGACTGTGCAACTGTGATTGCTAGAAAAGCGACGAGATTCTGTATATTTAAAACACAAAAGAAGTCTGGGCTAGCTGTTTAGCCGAAGTTAGCGATTCTATTAACAATCTTTAATGGCGATCTATAAACTACCTGCAATTACGTTCTAAGATTAATCTATGACAGTACGGGTGGTTGTTCGAGACCAATTCAGAAATTTGCTCGATTTTAGTTGTAATAGATACACTTCCAGCCTGAATCGTTTTGAGAGCGGAAATGCCTAATTAGGTTATATTTGCCAGGAGATATCTCAGCCAATATCTAAAAGGCCATTTCAGTTTTTCAGCATTTGTCTTTTGTATAGATCATTTATACATAATGTTGCAGTATTTTATAATAGGAAGCATATTAACGCAACACCTGTCAAATGTTTTGACATTGTATGCAAATATGTACAACAGGCTGCATGCTCGCCGATACATTAAGTGTCAACCATGTTGACTTGCAAAAGGGTCCCCGTTTGGGGGGGTTGCCAACAGCCAATCAGATTCATCCAATCTTAGCCTGAGTTGTCGACCCCCCGACCCCCCCCAAACGGGGACCCCATTCTGCCTATCCCCCCACCAAACGGGGACCCCTTTTGCATACCCCCCACCAAACAGGGACCCCTTTTGCCTACCCCCCCACCAATCGGGGGAACATTCGCGTATTGTGGTCGGAGCACCGTTACGCAATGCCAAGAAGAGAAGCCCCCTAGTGGCTTACTCTTCTTCTATAATATAAGGGAATAAATTAAGGACTCTTGATATTAGCATATGTTCCTGTAAGCTTTATCATATTTGAGAAATCTTAGCTGAGCAGATATATTAATGGCAAAAGTCTAACTATAACGATGAGTCATCCATTAGAACAGAAAATAGACATATATGATTTTAGAGTTGAAAGTAATCCCATACATATATGCGTAATATGTTTATAAATCAGAAACAGAAGTTGTTTGGAATGAAAGACAAGATTTCACACACAAATCATACTAGCCCTACCTTAAACCATTGTTTACACGCGGTGAAGAGTATATTTATCAGGCAAAATACCTGTGAGGGCTCGGACCGAGCAAACATAAGAGACCTGTTGTGCTGAGGCGCAGCAGGAAAAACTAAAATTTCTCAAGACTAATTTTTGGATACTGAAAAAAGTAGCTCACCGAGCACAATAATCATGTCTTTTGCTCGCCGAAGCTTTTGTCGTGCCAGTATTGACGCAATTGCCAAACCGCTCATAGCTACTGCAACTAATGCGACTGCCAATTGTCCAAAGTATATGCTGACCTCAAGCCAGTTATGTTCCACAAAGGCGCTTCCATTTGATGCCATAGCTCAAGCCACTTTCCCCAAAGAGCTTTGAATTACTAAGCTCAACTGCAGGTTTTAAGCGGGGGACATCTGATCTGTGAAATACCTAGGAATTGTACAACTACTATAATTGTTGGCTTCTATTCACCAGAAATTCTTTTGTTGCATGTAATTATTATTTGTTTATGACGTCAGTTGAGGAGAAGAACAAAAACCAAGCAATAATAGTAATAACGTTCATCGTAGGATTATTAATCATGCAAGGCACATGATCCTCCTGAAAGTTTTGTAAGGCAATGGCTGGGCAAATTCTCACAGGTAGAAATTATATGATTAATTTATTGAGGTAACTTATAAGAGAAAATTAAAGGAGAAAACACAGGTTTAGTAGATTACACGGTTAATCTTGCTGCTACTGGGGGAGCGCTTCAACTACTATTATTTTGGCATTTTTACATCCAGCAGACAATTTTAATAATATGCAGACTTCGACAGAAATAATAATTTAGAATGCGCCCAGCAAAGCAATTCTATGTCTGCTCTGTACGCGGAGACATGGTGCCAGTTTGGACGAGCAGAGCTTGGACATTGTGGCATGTAACTGATGAAATAAGGTTTGTGAACAAAAGTAAAACGTATATGCGAAAAGCTTGAGGTGCTTGCTTTCTTTGAAATCGCACAGACGAATTCTTTCCATTCACTTCACTGTCACTGTTATTTTCAGTTTTCTATGCCCTGTTCTCAGCCATAGTCCACTTTAGTAGGTTCTGTTTTCTGCTATTAAGCGTGTGTTATGTTTTCGAGAAACGCTAATTTTGCTGTTGTTATTTTCTGCAATCTTATAATAGGTCATACTTTTAGATTTTAGCCCACATGAGAGATCCCCAGCTTCCGGACAGGAATCAGGGAAAGATCTCACTTTATCTAACTTATGGTGAGGTCTCTGCCTCCGGAGAAATTATTCAAAGTCAATATTGCTGATTGGTTTGTCCCCAGTTTGTCAATTCCCTAGTTTGTCAACTCCCCAATTAGTCAACACTAATCCTTATAATTAAGGTTGTCCCCAGTCAACTAGTGTTTTTTCAATTTTTATTCCTGCTGGAGCAGGAATGTTTAAAAAGGAAACTCGTATGTTCGTTGTAGCATGAGTCACTTCTCTATTCAGAAATCCTATCTTCAACATAGGGCTAGCTTAGGGCCGAGTTTTTTGTGTGAGATTATGCAAATTAGGTTTTGCAACCACTACTTAAGCAGTGGCACAGACTGTCTTCGCGCAGTCTTCGGCTGTTAGCAACCTGAACGGTTGCATATTTTTGAACACCAGTGTGGCTTGGGAGCTACACAGAGGTGTAATAGGTAGTTGCGTAAGTTTGCACCTGGCTTGACGTAGGCTCGCCATTCGACAACGAGGTGTGGGGCTTAAGCTGCATTCCTGCTGAATTTTAGCAGCTGAAGTTCAGCGAAGCAAGTTGAAAATAGGAAGAACAAAAACAAGAACGCTGCAATAGATTGCTACTAAATAAACAACATATTAGAACTGTGAACGTCTTATTGTTCAAGATGCCAGCGTTATTGTACTGTACATTGAAAGTGGCCCAATTTTGTGAGTGGTCTATGTTCTTGCGTTTACCATATCCAATTACAAATTAAATTAGATTAAACTTAAGCGCGAGCTACTGCTTGGAAGCCGTACCTAAATAGAGTTGGACTGAGGTGATCGATTAATGAGGGGGTTAGGCATATATGAAATCTTATGAAGGGCAATAGTCATTAATTAGAATTCGAAAGCTACGTAAGTGAAATCGAAAGAAAATAACCAAGTGATTGTCGCTTGCAATAGGCATATAAACTTGACTCCAGCCTAATTCATTTGTTGTTGATTAATAACAGGTCTGCAAAGGAATTTTGCCCCTTTTGGGGTTTACTTGTTCATTTTAGTTTTGATTTGATTTTTGATTTTTTATCAAAACCTCCGGAGTTTTGATTTGATTTTTGATTTTTTATCAAAATGTGCCGGAGTTTTGATTTGATTTTTGATTTTTTATCAAAACTCTCGAAGTTTTGATTTGATTTTTAATAAATCAAAACTCAAAAAGTTTTGATTTTTGATTTTTTGACAATTTTTTAGGTATAGTTTTCGGAGCTTAAGGAG
>JASAND010001824.1:0-67784 GCA_030248195.1 Trissonchulus latispiculum | reverse complement strand
CTTACCATCCAGGGTATATAACCAACCCAAAATTTTCGACCAACTTTAGCCACCCCCACAGATTTTTTGACTTACCCTCCCCCAACTTTTGGCTACCCCCCCCCGATTTCTGATTTTTGGACCCAACAGTTAGCTAAATTTGGCCGAAAAATGGTCATTGTTTGAACAATTTATCTAAAATTTTGACCTAAAATCGCTTTAAAACGCTGCAAAAACGCCTAAAACGTTAAAAACAAGCCTTGTTTTGATGAAAAAAGGGCTAAATTACAGAAAATATTGCATTTTTGGCCATTTTTCGAAATTGCTGAGGTCCGAATTCTGGGGGGGGGGGTGGGCACCCCCAACACATTTCGGAGGGCGGCCAAGATTTAAATACCCCCCCGGGCTTTTTCCTACAGGGGGTCCTCCAGAAATTCGTTCCCCCCCAGACTTGGGTCGCTCCCCCCCCCCCCCCAGGATTCGGGCCTTCCCCCCCAGAACTCTAAAGTGCCCGAAAAAATAGGGTTTTGAGGGTAAATTTTGAAAAATTTTTCCGGCTTCGCCGGATTTTAACCTATTTTTAATCATTTTTTAGCTATTTTAAGCTTAAATTTAAGTTAAAAATAGTTTATTTTTTAGCTCAGCAGCAAAAAAGAGCTATTTTTAGGCATTTTTCGGAAAATTTTTCTCCCCCCAGAAATCCGAGCCCCCCCCCAGACCTGGGGGGGACCCCCCAGAAATTTTTGCCTAGGAAAAAGCCAGCCCCCCAGACCCAAAGTTCCAGGGAAACTATGGGGGGCCAGCGTTTTTTTCAAAATCGGATTTCATCAATTTTTCGTCATTTTTATTTGTCCAACGTCAAACGTAAATTTATTCAGAAATGCAGTTAATTAGTTTTGTTTAATTTTAAGCTATATTTGTACGTTTGGTTGAATTTTACCTTGTTGGCGTGTGTTGCTTCATATTTCACATTGTCCCGCGAACATTCTAACTTACGTATAGTCAGACCCGGGATAAAAAAAGACGTTTTCGACTTAAGCCTCTAACTTTCGCAAATGTTGGCCAATCTGGAAGCGGTTTTGCATGTAAGTGCCCGGCACTGCCCTCTATCGATTCAGGTATTAAAATCTTTCCTAGCAACACAGATTCTCAGATTAATAAAAAAATCGGTGATTTTTTTATCCGACAAAATGGTAAAAAAATGGTTTGTGGTAAAAAAATCACCCCAAAATATTGGCGCTAGAGTAGATTTGATGCTTCCAGATGAAAGAGCGCATCAAATTTAGTATATTTGGCCAAAAAAACCAAAGTTATAATGAATTGGTAACAATTTTTATCGATTTGAAAAGTTCAAAAACAGCATCAACATGTATCAACGTGCAGCATCAACCAATCAGGTTTCATAAGCAAAATATTATTCAAAATGGTCGGTTTTGACTAATTTAAAAAGTTTTTAGGCTTAGTCGATGCTTTTTAAGCGTTCTAAACGCACTAAAACCCCCATACTGCTTCAGAAAAAATTTTTTGCTGGGTTCTGACCATTTTTTTACCCGAAAAGTGGCGAAATTTTGGGGGTAAAAAATGGTCAGCTGGTGGAGTCCCAATGCAGTAGGGGATATGGTGCCTTGTGTGTTAATACTTGGGGCCAATACAAACCCACATGCACAGTATTGGAGCCCGGAGTCTTTCCACGCTAGCAAGAGAAGTCTAGAAATTCCGATATGACCCTTAGCTTTTGGCGGTGGTTTTGGGAGGTCAATTTTGAAATTACACTGAAAACTTTCTATTTGGTCCAGGGGTCTCATACTTATAGTTTGAGGTCATCTAGGGTGGCGCTATATTATCACACATTAGTGGGACTCGCCGGGTCTACCAGGCTTCCAGGGCGGCCCCGTTTTTTTACCCTTATTTGGGGGTGTTTTTTCCCGGGTCTGACTATATAGCAAGCTTAACAAAAAAACATCACCCGAAATTTTAACAAAAAAAAATCACCCCACCCTGACTCACAGGAAAGTCGCAGAGACCCAAATTTTGCATGGTGATAGCCACACATCTCGACATTACAGCCTGTGAGTTTGAGCCCCTAGGCCCTCTCCATGCGTTCAGGGCAGACCTTTAAGTGAGGGTACCCAAAAGTGACCTCAAAAACGTTCATGACCGAAGTTCGAATTTCGGCTGCTATTTACTAAGGGAAAACCCTAGGCAACCCATATTGTGCATGTGACATGTCCTGACTGTGGGCTATCGATACATATATAGAAGTTCCCAGTTGGACCTCTGTGCCGTCCTGAGGTGGGTGATTTTTTTTTGTTAAAATTTTAACAAATAAAAAATCATTTTTATGTTTTGTTACTGAAGTCAGAACAACAGCTAGAGCAAAACTAACGTCAAATTTGAGCTCAGCGACCTCGAAAACCCTTATATACTTTGTTTTTGAGGTTGCCTGGCGCTTCTGGTAGTCCAACCTGGTAACCAGCCGGGCCTGAACCGTCCGACCGTAAACGTGATCCCAGAAGTCAATATTAGGCCATAGTTACCGAAAAACTAATGCCAGATTTGAATTCAGCGCCCTGGAAAACCCCCTAGGACATGTTTATAGCCACTTCGGACTGTCTAGTTGGTACCTGGAGGGTCCGGACGGGTCCGGCAGGGGTCACGTGACCGTGGGTCATACCCCACCAAAATATGAAGTTCTGAGTTTCTCTGCCAAAATGCCTGGAAATAGGTTATAATCACTCACAAACACGAAAAAACAACGTTTTAGCCTTTATAACGGCACTTTAGAGCCACCAGCCTTCATACTGGACGCTGTCGGGGGCCATCAGTGACCACTAAGACTTCGGCGGGGTCAGTTGCCCTAGTTGGAGCACTAGGTTAGCGGTTTTGGGTTCTAAATACGTCATTTAGTGCGCTCTATCCAAAACTGATGAGAAAAAGTTGCTAGCTGCTCTCTGGGATCCGATCCGCCACTGATTTTTTTGTTAACGGGTGATTTTTTTTGTTAAACCTTTAACAAAAAAAAATCACACATTTTCGTCTACTGCAACTTACTGGTATAGCCATGGGGGGAAAAAACCCACATTTTCGGATTTTGGCTGGAACTTTTTTATTATAAGGGTTATCTGAGAACTTTATATACCATCGTACTTGGCGTACTTAGAACTTTCTTTTAAGCCTATTTGCACTTCTCTATGTTGTACCGTTAGAGCGGTATAATGCAAAAAGTAGCGGGGGAAAAACCCAATGGGGGGAAAAAACCCAAATGGGGGGAAAATAAACCCACCCATCACAGGTCTTAAAAATTGTTCTATCGCACTTCTGACACTTCCAGTGTAAAATTCAACCCTTTTTTAGTTAGCATGAACCAAAAAACCCGATCTAAATAGCTTTTTTTGAGATCTCATGTGCCGTTGAAAATGCTGCATCAACTGGCCAGGTTTCATAAAGTTTAACACATAAACATAGGGCAATTTTTGAAAAATGCTAAAAATGATGTAATTTGATAAAACTTATTATTCTATCGTGTAGAGAATGGTTTTTTACGTAGAATTGGCTGTTAAAATACACAATTGTACCTGTATTGGGTCCTCCAGCAGCGAAATGGCACTTTTAAGGTTTTTAGCCCCTAGCTAGCTAGGTAAGCAAAATTGTCCGAATCTGACCGCATAGGATGACGCAGCGTGCTCGATAGTACCGTGCTATAGTCTCTAATTGTTTCCGTGTTGAGTTGTTAAAAAATTTTTCCAAAAAATTTGGGTGGGTTTTTTTCCCCCCAAAGTGGGTTTTTTTCCCCGCCACTTTTGGCAATGTGCCAGACTAACGGTACAGCGGATCGGTCTAATTTTGGCTGTGTGCAAAGAGGAAGAGTTGCCATCATTGCAGACATTTGCAAAACTTTTCTAGCCCAACCCAGTCAAAAGTTACATCGGTCCAAACTTTTGCAAAATTTTGGCATGGTTGGACCAAAAAGTAGTTGTCATTTTCAAAATGTCATAAAATGAGCAGGAGTGAACCAAATGACTTGATCTTCGCACACGTAGGTAAGAAAGAGTCGCGCTTTCTGCTGCTATGTTTTGGAGCTCATATCTCCAACCCATGACCCAGGAGGCGGGTGGGTTTTTTTCCCCCCAAAAAGGGGGTGGGTTTTTTTCACCCCATGGCTATAGGTGGTAGAGCAATGAAACTGGGGTGGTTTTAAAGCTTAGCCCAAGACCTATCCATGGGTCCTCAAAGTAATCGATTTGGTTTAGTTTTGCGAAAGTTCCAGCCAAAAAACCGAATTTTGATTTTTTTGTTAAGCTTGCTATACTTATATAATACAAAAATCTGGTGTCAATATGTGTATCATGACTGAGCATTAACAATGACGAGAACACAACCCGATACAAGTGGGGGATCTGGGGGGCGCGGCCCCCCAGAAGTTGAAGGAATTTTTTGCTTTTTATATAAAATCGTACTTCAAATTTTCAATTCTTTTCATTTTGCAAAACAAGAAAATTTTTAAAAATTTACACTTTTTGAGGGAAAAATAAGAATTTTTTGTTACAACCGCACGACATTTTAAGCTTTTTCTCTCCAAAAATCTGGTATATATATAAAAACGTTAGAAATATATGTACGTATATGCGAAATTTTGTTGACAAGCCTATTTCTGCTTTTCCTGTTTGCTTGTCTAACCTTCAAATCGCGACGACGGGGCTGCCCTCAAGATCAATCCCTAGTAGTTTTTAGCATTTATGCAATAAACGTTCTTAAACATCCTGGTACTTATATACGTATATATAAAAGATCTCATTCTATTCTATATATAGCTGAGATAATCCGAAGAGAAAGTTTTCAAAGAAAATATTCCGCGAAAATTGAAGGATGTTGCATGAAGTCTCGTAGCCATAGATGTGTTAGGGAGGGAGGTGGGGGGGGCCCCCCCACCAAAATCACAAATTTTGGCGACCCCCCCCCCAGATTTTTGCTACCCCCCCCCAGATTTTTGGCCAAAAAGTGGCCAAAAATGGCATAAAATCGAAAATTTAGGGGGGTCCCCCCACCCAGTTTCCTTTGGGGGGGTATCCCCCCAAAAGTTTTGACCAAATTTACCCCCCCCCCCAGATTTTTTGACTTACCCTCCCCCAACTTTTGGCTACCCCCCCCCGAACCCCCCCAATGATTTTTGGACCCAAAAAGTTAGCTAAATTTGGTCGAAAAATGGTCATTTTTTGAAAAATTTTTCTAAAATTTTGACCTAAAATCGCTTTAAAACGGTCACCCTTATTTTGATGAAAAAAGGGCTAAATTACGGAAAATTTTGCATTTTTTGGCCATTTTTCGAAATTTCTGAGGTCCGAATTCTGGGGGGGTATCCCCCATCACATTTCGGAGGTCGGCCAAGATTTACCTCCCCCCAGACCCAAAGTTCCAGGGAAACTATGCCCCCACCCTCCGCCGGAACCCCCCCGCAGATTTTTTGCCCAGCCACACCTATGCTCTTAGCCTGTGGCTTTGTATATATACATTATATATATATACTGATTGACTATTCAGACATCGCCAAAGCTTAACATCACAATTGTAACGGACTAAAACTATACCACAGTTTCAAATACTAGCAAACCAATTTATCTAGGTACAGAAGCTTATTTCATTCCTAATTAACAATTCCAAACTTAGGTATCTAAAGATTAAACTGCAGAAGTAGGTATAAGCCAATAAGTGTAACTTCATTTTATTCCTGTCTACTTCCTAAGGTCTGCAAGTTTACACCTTTAACTACCGTAAGCTAGACCCAAATATTGGAAGCGTCGGCCTCCAAGATAAACAAAAGTCATAAGATTTTAGTATATAAGAGCATATATTCCTCGAGCAGTGTGCGCTGCACTATCAACAGCCAATAAGGAAGTGTTCTAGAGAGTTTCAACCAATTGCAGCACGAATGATTACATGGACACGAGGCATATAAGAGCATATAAGCAGCGGAGCACGTCTAATATAAATTCATATAAGATCATATAATTTCATATAATTTGCTATTTAAGTTTGTGAAATTTGTTTTGTTCGTCAGTGTCTGTGGTACTTTAGTTTGGAACGGTTGAGTTGTTGGATTGTCTGCAATAAAAGCGGTAAGCGTAGACGTTGTTCGTAGGGACATAGATTACTGTTAAGTAGGTACCAAAGGCTCGACGCTAGTGGCGGCGTGCCCATATCATTCAATTTACATCACTGTTACGATCAAAGGGGCATAGCCCGTCACATTTTGGTGCCGAAACCCGGGATCTAAAAATTTCAGAAGGCTGGGTAAAAGACGACTAAAATTAAGGACCAATAGGGTTATTGAAAATAATCTGAAAGCACTCACATACGGACGCAAACACATACGAAATACACGCACAACGCATACACTAGACGACAAAAACAAACAAAAACAACCTATTATTTGATCAATTGGAATCACTGGAACTGGTATTGGAATTTTATTGGCTGTTGAGTAAGCTTTCTATTGGGTATTGGGCCTTTCCAATGGTAAGTCTCTTATTTGCTGTTATTATTTCTTAACTTAATCCATTATATAAATGAGCTTCACAGAGCTCCACGTCAGACCTTTTAGTGCAGAAGCAGGAGACGACATACATACATTTTTGAATTATCTCAGTCGAGTAGGCAAAACTTATGGATGTTCAGACGAAGTTTTAGCTAAAATTTTGCCTGCTTTTCTTACCGGCCATGCAGGAGAAGTGTGGGACGAAATCCCTGAAATAGACAAAAATGACTGGCACACAGTCACAAGACGAATGCTCGACAAGTTAGATCCTAAGCCTAGAAGCTACTACAGTCAAAAACTTCACAGCAGAATACAAAAAGAAGACGAATTAGTGACTGCATATTCTAAAGATATTTTAGAACATTCTAGTAAAGTTTATGGCGACTTTGAATGTCCTGACCTCGACGTAATTCGAAGGGATGTTTTTATTGGAGGCCTAAGAAAAGACATACATGATAATTTAGTGACAGAAAAACCAAAGTTTTTTTGCGACGCTTTGAAGTTGGCCTTAGAATATGAACAGATTTCTGAAATGTGTGATCTAAACCAGGAAGCTAGCAGACAACATGAAAAGAAAACAGAAATATTCCATAAAAATGAATCGCTGAAGTCGAACAAAAATGTGTTCATAAAAAATGATGAAGATAAGTTTGCAGCTGATGCAAACTATAGTGAAAAAGTTGTTGTAAAGGTAAGGAAAGCTGAAAAAACTAGCCAGCCTTCAGTGAGTAAACTACGCATATGTAGACGTGCTACTAGCGATGCAGTCCTAGAAATATGCTGTAATAAAAAACTAAGTGAGGAAGTTGGGCTAACGCACACTATAAATAGTTGTAAAGTAAGTATATGTATTGCAAATGATACACAACAAGGTGTAAGGCAAAAGTGGAAGGCTGAACTAATCGGTATAAAGACAAGCTTCGACAAGCCACATGACTGTGAAGAAACAATAAAAATTGTTCCTACGAGAGGCGGAGATTCCAAAGCTGTTGCTATTCGTACGCAAGTAGCACTTAGAAAAGGAGAAAGAAAGTACTTTGAGACACTAAATAAATACATGAGTGGTTCTGAAACCATAGACGAAAAAGAGGATAAGCCAATTAAGATACTTTTTGATCCGAAAACAAAGAAAACTCGTGTAAAGAATGAATCAAAGTTGGAGTTGGAAACATTTTTACTGAAGTTGGTGCAGCTAATACTGCACCTCATGGTTTCGTTTTTTGAACTAAAAAGAGAAAAATTTAGAAAAGAATCAAAGCAAACCCAATGCAAGAAGTTAAACACTAAATTTGTAGACCACATTTTCAAAGCCAAGAATTACGAAAACAAGAATTTTGTTAGCTTTCGAACTCTAACTGGAAGCAGATATGAAAAAGCATTAATACACATCACCGGTGATTTTCAGGGAGCAGGAATAAAATGTTTCAAAGAACTTGGTTTTTAGTTCGAGAGTTAATGTTTACAATCACTGCATTTACATAATCAGTGATGTATTTATTTACTTGCAACGTGTTCTGTAGATTAAGTAACATTTTATCTCACCAGTGACAATTTAGCTCCGTCAATAGGTATATATATACATTTCCAAAACAAAAGTTAACTTTACACGACAATATTGGAAGAAAAAAGTAGAAAAAAGGACAAAAACTCTAAATCAGAAGCAAATAATGGCCAATAAAACACAAATGAAAATATGTGGGAATTGGGATACTACTTAGAAAAAGTTGAAGACGAAGAATGACAAAACTAAGCCAGACGAAACAGAACTTAAAATGGCGATGAATTTGCTTTACTCCTGCATTTGTTTTAGATTCAGATTTTCAGATCGGCGGATGTCTGCCGCAAACGGATCCAGCCTTATCAAGAAATCAGCTTGGTTCCTTGACCTTTTCCCTTGCCTTCTTGCCACCCGTCTGCCCCGACGACACTTATATATAGGCGTCCCGTCCGATACCGGTATAGGCGTATCCTGCTTACGCACTCACTTCTACAAAGTCAGACACCAGCATACACACATACATTCTAAGGGCAATACCTATAAAACAGCTCCACACGCATATATACCTATAGAACAGGTGAAGAGCACGTTAACACTCTCTATTCTCTGCGAAGAGTAGCACGTTAACACAAACTCAGATAAACATTCAGTTCCTCCGCCAATGACGGGATTGTTCCTCGATGATGATCGTCGCTTCCAACAGCAGACGTTGATGGATGTCTACGATGGGGATGCTCCAGTGCCTGAATCCATGAACACTACCCGACGGATGGACAACCTAATCACTTATCGGCGGATGACCCCCTGAATCACTGAACGACGCCGGATGAATACCCCATCAATGATGACGGTGGATTCTTCACTCCTTGGTTATCAGGACAACCGCCCTTGGATGATTCGTCTGGTCTCATGGAAATCACTGAAGAAACAGAAAACTTTGCAAACATTGAATTTGACAATAATTTAAATTGACAGTTTTGGAACTGAACGTTGATGCTAGGAACTGTATTGCATTTATTGCCTGTATGCTTGCTTTGTACATTACTGTCCATACATACACACGAACGCTGAACACTAATTTCCAAGCTGAGGACAGCTTCTTCACGGATGGGGACGAATGTAACGAGCTAATCTCTAGCTAAGCTAAACTTTAGTAACATATCTCGAAGCTTCTAGAAACTTTAGGCGATTACGTAACACCTATGCAATCACGCAATCACGCAATCATTTTCATATAAGAACATATAACCGCATATAGCGTCATATAACAGCTGCCTATAAAAGCCGCGTTCCGAGACGCTAGTCAGTCAGTTGCAGCTTGTCTTTCGATCAAACCAGTTTGTCTTTACTTTGTTAGGCAGCCAGTTGCTGCAAAGGATTACGGTAGCTTGAGGCTACATAGGCTGCTTTAAGGCAGCAGGACGAAGTAGAAGACAACCCACACTGCAGCTGAAGCCGAAGTTAAGACGCACGCCCTTAACACATACACACACACACTCAGACGGCACACACCCTCGCACACGACAGACCCACACGCACACCTACACACCACGCACACACTATTGAAAGTTCATACTCTGTAATTGCAACTTTTCTATCGAATAATTTTTGTTTATTAAAAGACTGTTGTTAATTTCTAGTATACTTTAAGTAGTTACCCAGCCATTGATCGGTTTAGTAGAGTAGCCGGTCACAATGAGCATATTTTCAGAACCGACGGAAGTGACCACTGGTCATTATGGTCTAGGTGGCCTATTGACCGGTGGTCAAACCCCATAAAACAGCGTTTTTCGGGGTTTCGGTTGGGGGCATATATAGTAAATCGACTACGCTCGTTTCAATGAGCATATTTTCAGAACCGACGGAAGTAACCACTGGTCACTATGGTCTAGGTGGCCTATTGACCAGTGGTCAAACCTCCGAAGACAGTGGTCATTGTTTGGAATAGAGAATCTTCTGGGAGTAATAAATTGCAGACTACTTCTGCCTAAGAGCAGCGCTCCCAAAAATTGGAAGAAGGACAAGTAGGAAAAATGCTCCTTGCAGTCGCATGTAAAATGCAATATGAGCTATGATGGTCAACATTTAAATATGTCAAGGACAAGATTTAAAACGTCTAATATGAGCCAGCATCTAAATCGGTAAAGGACAAGCTGTAACTGGCTAATATTATGAGCCGCCACGTTTCTCTTGGGCTCATATTGACGCGAGGATACTAAGTTGAGTTAACTATGTTTCACTTTTCAAATTCGCATGTACACGTAATTGTCATGACATACGTCTGGTCTTGATACAATAAGTAAAGTCAAGTGGGTAAGCACACATCAAAGTTTTGCACATCGGCTGTGTATTTTATTGTATAAGTTCTGTGTACAGTAAGCCGGTACTGAAGACTTGAAGAATACCGGTTTACTGGAGCTTTATGCATTTGTATCTAGTTTGCAGTGTGTCTATGATTTAGAAAACTGGTATATACCAAATGTATATGCCATTTAATTCAACTTTAAAGGGGAGAACTTTAGCTGCTTAAAGTGTTCACATATATACCTTAAATACGGTGTTTGAGCTAGTGAAATTAGATTCAGACAGGATACCTATAACCAAACATTATATGAAGCTAATGACATTACGCAAGACGGTGAGGATTTTTTCAGACTTGGGATTGGGAATAAAAGTAAAGAGTCTGTAGGCAAGATGGTAAGAGGTCGTCGTGATGTCAAGCCGTTGAAACCACGGCAGCGAGCGTCAATATGAGCCCAAGAGAAACGTGGCGGCTCATATTAGCCAGTTACAGCTTGTCCTTTACCGATTTAGATGCTGGCTCATATTAGACGTTTTAAATCTTGTCCTTGACATATTTAAATGTTGACCATCATAGCTCATATTGCATTTTACATGCGACTGCAAGGAGCATTTTTCCTACTTGTATATATGGATGGCGATCGCTCCAAAAAGCTCTAAGACAGTTGCAAGCGCATACTGATCGAATGAAGCGTCATATCGACAAACGGATTTCATATTCGGATACAGCAGTTCAAATAACCCCTAAGCACCTTTTCGGCAAAATCGAAGACAAAAAATTTTTGACCCCATTTTTACTGCGCTTAGCCAGCTTTTCAGGCCTAAAAATAAGGGTTATTTCTTAACAAAAATCGCAGCTCCACAAACCAGAAAATCAAAACCCTCGAAACTCACAGACAGTTTGCCCCTTATAGAGCCTAATATTTGGTAAAAAGCTGGGGTAGGCTAGGGCTGTCAATTTTATTAGATCGAAAACGGCGCACGGTCACTCGCAACTTTTTGTCAAATTTCAAATTTGACTGTTATAGCTGAAGAAGGAACAACGCTCGAAAGCGGAATACTTTTTAATATTTAGCACTAGCAACAGTTAACATTTGTGGCAAAAAGTTTCAGAATTGGTCAAACCGCTAATCCACCAGAGTTCAGAAAACTTTTTCATAAAACCCACTTTTTCGCACCAAAATCGACTTTGCCGTAGTCCAGAATCAAGTGTGTTAGAATAAGCCCACACGACTATTTAACCTTGATATGTTAGCTAATCATATGGCAAAAGGTAGGTCCCTGAAGAATTTGGCAAAACCGCTCGTAGCCCCTCTTAACTCTCAAACTTTCGCTTTTTTTAGCCAACTAAGCGGTTTTGCATGTCCGTACACGCCAAAGAAATGGGCTCCGTCACTGCCAAATGCCTTCTTTGGAGGACTGGGATATGACTTTGACAAATGCGCACTGCTCTAATAATCAGGTATTAAAATCTTCCCTACACCCATCCAATTAATCAAAAACTGAGATTCCAATAAATGGTAAAAATACCTTGTATATAAAATAATCACACAAAATACTGGCCTGGCGTAGAATGGGTGGATGGGACTAATTTTGGAGGGGAAGGTAGTTGAGCCCTCCACAGAAAAATTACAAAAGCCCAGCAAAAACACCCTGGAGACACAATCCGATTTGAAAACCCTGGCCGCATGCCCCGTCACAAAGTCTGTACCTATATATATATATATATATATATATATATATATATATATATATATATATATATATAATATATATATATATATATCAGTAAATTTCACATAATTCATTGTTTTCAGCATAAATTCAAACAGCATCTCGTGCACGATTTAAACTAAGACAATAAATCACGCGGAGTGGAGAATTCCGAATAGGGTTGGTTCGCGAGCTGGTCCATATTAGTCGCTTAACCTAGTCCTCCTGGCATTTACAACCGCCCCTCCCAAAGTTTTAAATCTCCCTGCTTAACCCATTCACCATTCATTTTTCCTCCACGGAGCATTTTTATTCTTGTCCTTTAATGCTTTGCTAAATTCCAGTAAACTTACAAGAATTAGAGCTAGAGAAACTTAAAAATTTCGATTACGAAACACCCCCGTCCCCTTTCCACCGCTTTGAGGCGACAACATCGGAGAGGAAGCTTCTTTGTTCTATGGCTTGGTTGACTGTTTCGTAATCATTGGGGGAATTTTTAAAGTTTCTTTCATAAAGCTCTAACATTCTTGCTTAAGTTTTACTGAGAACCTTAAAAATGAAATAGGACAAGAATAAAAATGCTCCGATGGAGCATGAAAAATGCAATATGGGTGACACTGGGTTTAAGCAGACAGAGGACTAGGTTTTAAAACATTAATATGGGAGGGGCAGGTTGTAAATGCCAGGAGGACTAGGTTAAAAGCGCACTAATATGGACCAGCTTCGCTGAACAACCCATATTCGCGGGTACGCATGCTCCACTCCGCATTTGACCTTTATTGTCTTAAGTTCTAAATTCGTCAGCTTTCCAGGCGAGCTTGCTGATTTTGAAATATTATGCTTTATATACTTCAAAGCGTTTTATAGCGAGTTACCAGAGCGGAATTTGTGACACCAATTTCTACTGCATATTTTTTTTTATATATATATATATATATATATATATATATATATATATATATATATAATATATATATTATATCAGTGGCGCAGCCAGAGCTTTGTGACGGGGCATGCGGACCAGGGTTTTTCAAAATCGGATCTGTGTCCTCCAGGGTGTTTTTGCTGGGCTTTTGTAATTTTTCTGCTGGAGAGGGACATCAACTACCTTCCCCTCCCAAAATTAGTCCCATCCCACCCCATTCTACGCCAGCGCCAGTATTTTGTGTGATTATTTTATACTACAAGGTATTTTTTACCATTTTATTGGGTAAAAAATCTCAGATTTTTTGATTAATCTGAGAACCTGCGGTGCTAGGGAAGATTTTAATACCTGAATCTATTAGAGGGCAGTGCCGGGCACTTGTCAAAGTCATATCACAGTCGCTCCAAAGGGGAACATTTGGCAGTGACGGAGCCCATTTCTTTGGCGTGTACGGTACATGCAAAACCGCTTCCAGATTGGCTAAAAAAAGCGAAAGTTTGAGAGTTAAGAGGGGGGCTACGAACGGTTTTGCCCAAATTCTTCAGAGAGACCTACCTTTTGCCATATGATTAGCTAACATATCAAGGTTAAATAGTCCGTAGTGGGCATTATATATCTAACACACATTGATTCTGGCACTACGGCAAAGTCGAAATTTTGGTGCGAAAAGTGGGTTTTATGAAAAAGTTTTTCTGAACTCTGGTGGATTAGCGGTTTGACCAATTCTGAAACTTTTTGCCACAAATGTTAACTGTTGCTAGTGCTAAATATTAAAAGTATTCCGGCTTTCGAGCGTTGCTTCCTTCTTCAGCTATAACAGCTCAAAATTTGAAATTTGACAAAAAGTTGCGATGTGACCGTGCGCCGTTTTCGATCTAATAAAATTGACAGCCCCTAGCCTACCCCAGCTTTTTACCAAATATTAGGCTCTATAATAGGGGCAAACTGTCTGTGAGTTTCGAGGGTTTTGATTTTCTGGTTTGTGGGCTAGCAAACTTTTTGTTAAGAAATAACCCTTATTTTTAGGCCTGAAAAGCTGGCTAAGCGCAGTAAAAATGGGGTCAAAAATTTTTTGTCTTCGATTTTGCCGAAAAGGTGCTTAGGGGTTATTTGAACTGCTGTATCCGAATATGAAATCCGTTTGTCGATATGACGCTTCATTCGATCAGTATGCGCTTGCAACTGTCTTAGAGCTTTTTGGAGCGATCGCCATCCATATATACAGTAGGAAAAATGCTCCTTGCAGTCGCATGTAAAATGCAAATGAGCTATGAAGGTCAACAATTAAATATGTCAAGGACAAGATTTAAAACGTCTAATATGAGCCAGCATCTAAATCGGTAAAGGACAAGCTGTAACTGGCTAATATGAGCCGCCACGTTTCTCTTGGGCTCATATTGACGCTCGCTGCCGTGGGTTTCAACGGCTTCGACATCACGACGACCTCTTACCATCTTGCCTACAGACTCTTTACTTTTATTCCCCAATCCCAAGTCTGAAAAATCCTCACCGTCTTGCGTAATGTCATTAGCTTCATATAATGTTTGGTTATAGGTATCCTGTCTGAATCTAATTTCACTAGCTCAAACACCGTATTTAAGGTATATATGTGAACACTTTTAAGCAGCTAAAGTTCTCCCCTTTAAAGTTGAATTAAATGGCATATACATTTGGTATATACCAGTTTTCTAAATCATAGACACACTGCAAACTAGATACAAATGCATAAAGCTCCAGTAAACCGGTATTCTTCAAGTCTTCAGTACCGGCTTACTGTACACAGAACTTATACAATAAAATACACAAATAAAGCAGCCTATGTAGCCTCAAGCTACCGTAATCCTTTGCAGCAACTGGCTGCCTAACAAAGTAAAGACAAACTGGTTTGATCGAAAGACAAGCTGCAACTGACTGACTAGCGTCTCGGAACGCGGCTTTTATAGGCAGCTGTTATATGACGCTATATGCGGTTATATGTTCTTATATGAAAATGATTGCGTGATTGCGTGATTGCATAGGTGTTACGTAATCGCCTAAAGTTTCTAGAAGCTTCGAGATATGTTACTAAAGTTTAGCTTAGCTAGAGATTAGCTCGTTACATTCGTCCCCATCCGTGAAGAAGCTGTCCTCAGCTTGGAAATTAGTGTTCAGCGTTCGTGTGTATGTATGGACAGTAATGTACAAAGCAAGCATACAGGCAATAAATACAATACAGTTCCTAGCATCAACGTTCAGTTCCAAAACTGTCAATTTAAATTATTGTCAAATTCAATGTTTGCAAAGTTTTCTGTTTCTTCAGTGATTTCCATGAGACCAGACGAATCATCCAAGGGCGGTTGTCCTGATAACCAAGGAGTGAAGAATCCACCGTCATCATTGATGGGGTATTCATCCGGCGTCGTTCAGTGATTCAGGGGGTCATCAGCCGATAAGTGATTAGGTTGTCCATCCGTCGGGTAGTGTTCATGGATTCAGGCACTGGAGCATCCCCATCGTAGACATCCATCAACGTCTGCTGTTGGAAGCGACGATCATCATCGCGGAACAATCCCGTCATTGGCGGAGGAACTGAATGTTTATCTGAGTTTGTGTTAACGTGCTACTCTTCGCAGAGAATAGAGAGTGTTAACGTGCTCTTCACCTGTTCTATAGGTATATATGCGTGTGGAGCTGTTTTATAGGTATTGCCCTTAGAATGTATGTGTGTATGCTGGTGTCTGACTTTGTAGAAGTGAGTGCGTAAGCAGGATACGCCTATACCGGTATCGGACGGGACGCCTATATATAAGTGTCGTCGGGGCAGACGGGTGGCAAGAAGGCAAGGGAAAAGGTCAAGGAACCAAGCTGATTTCTTGATAAGGCTGGATCCGTTTGCGGCAGACATCCGCCGATCTGAAAATCTGAATCTAAAACAAATGCAGGAGTAAAGCAAATTCATCGCCATTTTAAGTTCTGTTTCGTCTGGCTTAGTTTTGTCATTCTTCGTCTTCAACTTTTTCTAAGTAGTATCCCAATTCCCACATATTTTCATTTGTGTTTTATTGGCCATTATTTGCTTCTGATTTAGAGTTTTTGTCCTTTTTTCTACTTTTTTCTTCCAATATTGTCGTGTAAAGTTAACTTTTGTTTTGGAAATGTATATATATACCTATTGACGGAGCTAAATTGTCACTGGTGAGATAAAATGTTACTTAATCTACAGAACACGTTGCAAGTAAATAAATACATCACTGATTATGTAAATGCAGTGATTGTAAACATTAACTCTCGAACTAAAAACCAAGTTCTTTGAAACATTTTATTCCTGCTCCCTGAAAATCACCGGTGATGTGTATTAATGCTTTTTCATATCTGCTTCCAGTTAGAGTTCGAAAGCTAACAAAATTCTTGTTTTCGTAATTCTTGGCTTTGAAAATGTGGTCTACAAATTTAGTGTTTAACTTCTTGCATTGGGTTTGCTTTGATTCTTTTCTAAATTTTTCTCTTTTTAGTTCAAAAAACGAAGCCATGAGGTGCACTATTAGCTGCACCAACTTCAGTAAAAATGTTTCCAACTCCAACTTTGATTCATTCTTTACACGAGTTTTCTTTGTTTTCGGATCAAAAAGTATCTTAATTGGCTTATCCTCCTTTTCGTCTATGGTTTCAGAACCACTCATGTATTTATTCAGTGTCTCAAAGTACTTTCTTTCTCCTTTTCTAAGTGCTACTTGCGTACGAATAGCAACAGCTTTGGAATCTCCGCCTCTCGTAGGAACAATTTTTATTGTTTCTTCACAGTCATGTGGCTTGTCGAAGCTTGTCTTTATACCGATTAGTTCAGCCTTCCACTTTTGCCTTACACCTTGTTGTGTATCATTTGCAATACATATACTTACTTTACAACTATTTATAGTGTGCGTTAGCCCAACTTCCTCACTTAGTTTTTTATTACAGCATATTTCTAGGACTGCATCGCTAGTAGCACGTCTACATATGCGTAGTTTACTCACTGAAGGCTGGCTAGTTTTTTCAGCTTTCCTTACCTTTACAACAACTTTTTCACTATAGTTTGCATCAGCTGCAAACTTATCTTCATCATTTTTTATGAACACATTTTTGTTCGACTTCAGCGATTCATTTTTATGGAATATTTCTGTTTTCTTTTCATGTTGCTGCTAGCTTCCTGGTTTAGATCACACATTTCAGAAATCTGTTCATATTCTAAGGCCAACTTCAAAGCGTCGCAAAAAAACTTTGGTTTTTCTGTCACTAAATTATCATGTATATATGTCTTTTCTTAGGCCTCCAATAAAAACATCCCTTCGAATTACGTCGAGGTCAGGAAATTCAAAGTCGCCATAAACTTTACTAGAAAGTTCTAAAATATCTTTAGAATATGCAGTCACTAATTCGTCTTCTTTTTGTATTCTGCTGTGAAGTTTTTGACTGTAGTAGCTTCTAGGCTTAGGATCTAACTTGTCGAGCATTCGTCTTGTGACTGTGTGCCAGTCATTTTTGTCTATTTCAGGGATTTCGTCCCACACTTCTCCTGCATGGCCGGTAAGAAAAGCAGGCAAAATTTTAGCTAAAACTTCGTCTGAACATCCATAAGTTTTGCCTACTCGACTGAAATAATTCAAAAATGTATGTATGTCGTCTCCTGCTTCTGCACTAAAAGGTCTGACGTGGAGCTCTGTGAAGCTCATTTAATGGATTAAGTTAAGAAATAATAACAGCAAATAAGAGACTTACCATTGGAAAGGCCCAATACCCAATAGAAAGCTTACTCAACAGCCAATAAAATTCCAATACCAGTTCCAGTGATTCCAATTGATCAAATAATAGGTTGTTTTTGTTTGTTTTTGTCGTCTAGTGTATGCGTTGTGCGTGTATTTCGTATGTGTTTGCGTCCGTATGTGAGTGCTTTCAGATTATTTTCAATAACCCTATTGGTCCTTAATTTTAGTCGTCTTTTACCCAGCCTTCTGAAATTTTTAGATCCTGGTCACGGCACCAAAATGTGACCGGCTACTCTACTAAACCGATCAATGGCTGGGTAACTACTTAAAGTATACTAGAAATTAACAACAGTCTTTTAATAAACAAAAATTATTCGATAGAAAAGTTGCAATTACAGAGTATGAACTTTCAATAGTGTGTGCGTGGTGTGTAGGTGTGCGTGTGGGTCTGTCGTGTGCGAGGGTGTGTGCCGTCTGAGTGTGTGTGTATGTGTTAAGGGTGTGCGTCTTAACTTCGGCTTCAGCTGCAGTGTGGGTTGTCTTCTACTTCGTCCTGCTGCCTTAAAGCAGCCTATGTAGCCTCAAGCTACCGTAATCCTTTGCAGCAACTGGCTGACTAACAAAGTAAAGACAAACTGGTTTGATCGAAAGACAAGCTGCAACTGACTGACTAGCGTCTCGGAACGCGGCTTTTATAGGCAGCTGTTATATGACGCTATATGCGGTTATATGTTCTTATATGAAAATGATTGCGTGATTGCGTGATTGCATAGGTGTTACGTAATCGCCTAAAGTTTCTAGAAGCTTCGAGATATGTTACTAAAGTTTAGCTTAGCTAGAGATTAGCTCGTTACATCATTGAAACGAGCGTAGGCGATTTACTATATATGCCCCCAACCGAAACCCCGAAAAACGCTGTTTTATGAGGTTTGACCACCGGTCAATAGGCCACCTAGACCATGGTGACCAGTGGTCACTTCCGTCGGTTCTGAAAATATGCTCATTGAAACGAGCGTAGTCGATTTACTATATATGCCCCCCAACCGAAACCCCGAAAAACGCTGTTTCATGGGGTTTGACCACTGGTCAATAGGCCACCTAGACCATAGTGACCAGTGGTCACTTCCGTCGGTTCTGAAAATATGCTCATTGAAACGAGCGTAGACGATTTACTATATATGCGCCCAACCAAAATCCCGAAAAACGCTGTTTCATGGGGTTTGACCACTGGTCAATAGGCCACCTAGACCATAGTGACCAGTGGTCACTTCCGTCGGTTCTGAAAATATGCTCATTGAAACGAGCGTAGTCGATTTACTATATATGCCCCCAACCAAAATCCCGAAAAACGCTGTTTTAGGGGGTTTGACCACTGGTCAATAGGCCACCTAGGCCATAGTGACCAGTGGTCACTTCCGTCGGTTCTAAAAATATGCTCATTGAAACGAGCGTAGTCGATTTACTATATATGCCCCCAACCAAAACCCCGAAAAACGCTGTTTTAGTGACTTTTCCAAACTTTGACCCTAACTTTGACCCTGGGCGAGGTGCCACGGGGCCATGCTGACCAGTGGTCACTTCGGGCGGTTTCGGCAGTATGCTCATCGTGTTCAGCGACCCCGATTTACTATATATGGGCACCACCAAATGGCCGAAAATAGCCGTTTTTACGGACTTTTCCCAACTTTGACCCTGGGCGAGGAACCACGGGCGCCATGGGGCCTGAGGGCCACATCCATCGGTTTCGGCAGTATGCTCATCGTTTTCAGCGACCCCGATTTACTATATATGCCGCGCACCACCAAATGGCCAAAAAATGCTATTTGGACGACTTTTTGACAATTTTCTGTGTTGGGACCTCGAAAAATTTCAAAGTCCAAACATCGATTTTTCCATTTTTGACCATCTGTAAAAATCGACCCAGAGCGAAATTCGGAAATCAAACATAAACTTTATCTGGACCATAACCTAGATTATCAAAAATTAGTATAGAAAAATTTTTCCTATGGGCCGTTTGA
This sequence comes from Trissonchulus latispiculum, assembly GCA_030248195.1. NCBI lineage: Eukaryota > Metazoa > Nematoda > Enoplea > Enoplida > Ironidae > Trissonchulus > Trissonchulus latispiculum. The sequence goes on along the minus strand of JASAND010001824.1, from coordinate 48,097 downwards.
AAAATCGGTGTGCGCAAAAATCGCCCTATAAAAGTGGTCGATACAGAGAAAAAAACCCCACTTTTAAACTTGTATCAAAAAGTCGATTTTTTCAAAGTTCATTTTTTCCGGACAAGTTTGGTATCATTCGAAAGCTCTTGGCCTGGAGATTTCAAAAATGTAAACTTTAGCTCTCAACTCCCTACCGTTAATTAGTTATGGCTAATTAACAGTTTCCCTAATCCGCAAAGTGCCTTTATAGCTCATATTATGAGGGGCGCTCCGCGCACCCTCATGACTTCGAGAAATCAATCTTGCATTTCTAAGCACCAGAGTGAGGTTTAATGATATAGCTTTCTGTATATCTTGGTACACTCACTGGCCTGTAATTTTTATTTTTTGAGCGTCATTTTTATTTGTCCAACGTCAAAAATAAAGTTTTGCAGAAATACAGTTTTGTTTTGATTTTAGGCTATATTCGTAATTTTGGTTGAATTTTTACCTTGTTGGCGCGCGTTGCTTCATATTTCGCATTGTCCCGCGAATATTCTAACTTACGTACTCATATAATACAAATATTTGGTGTCTATGTATGTATCAGGTCTTTGAGCATTAACAATGGCGAGAACAACCCGATACAATGTGGGGGGTCTGGGGGGGGGGGGCGGAGCCGCCCAGAAGTTGAAGGATTTTTTGCTTTTTAGATGAAAACGTCCTTTAAATCTTTAATTCGTTTCATTTTGCTGAAACAAGAAAAGTTTTAAAAGTTTACCCTTTTTGAAGGGAAAAATAAGAATTTTTTGCTAAACTCGCACGACATTTTAAGCTTTTTCTATCCAAAAATCTGGTAAAAACGTTGGAAATATCATAGGGGTCGCGGTAGCGACCCCTATAATATGAGTGAAAATGGTCGAATGACCGTGTAAAACAAGGCTGCGCAGAAGCTGCGCAGATTCCTGCGCAGATTATGTGCGCAAAAAATTGTACGTGTCGAGTTTAGTATGTGTGCGAAGTTTCATCCCCGTACCACTTTCCGTTAAAAAGTTATGCCAAAAATCGCTTACGAGAGTGATGTTTTTTTCCGGTTTCTCGCTTTTGATGTCTCATAAGGGGGTTTTGTAGCTTGAATAACTACAGATAGAAAAATTTTTGCCTATGAAACCCATATATATTCTTGTAGTACAAATCAAAAATAAGAAAATAAGCTAGTTTTTATGCCTCCCAGGGCCGGAAAAAATTTTTGGCTGGGGGCCAAAGTCGGCCAAAACGCTAAAATGGCCAAAAAGTATGCTTCAAAGGCGCCTTAATAAGTCAGATTGGGCTATATATGGGGCAATACTGACTATATGGTTAAACAGTACACATATCGGGGTCGTTCAAATGCTATATGATTTTCCGTCGTCGTGCGTAATTTTTCGGTACTGGCCGGCCAAAGTTGGTGAATTTTGGGTCGAACTTTGAACTTAATTTTTTCGCTTATTTTGCTACATGGGTGGCTCAAATTTTGCATACAAAAGTTTTTTGGGACGGAGAATCGATTCCCGCTATCAGTTTTGCTGCCCGAGTAACCCAAGTTGCTGGGCTGGTTCCAGTTGACCGTCTGAGGGGTCATGTCGGTAACCGCTTCCCGGAGGTCCATAGTAGGCTTTACTTTGCCTCTCCAAACTTTGTCTATAGGGGTTTTCTGGTGCGCCCAGCTCATTCCCGGTGTCCGTTTTGCCGTCTGACCCACCCATCTAGCTGTGCTGGTTCCACTTTGCCGTCTGGAGGGTCCGGTCGGTACCGACTTCCGGGAACACCATATAGGACTGTACATAGCCCGACAAAACATTGTTTATAGGGGTTTTCTGGTACGCCCAGCTCATTCCTGGCATCCGTTTTGCCGTCTGACCCACCCATCTTGCTGTGCTGGTTCCACTTTGCCATCTGGAGGGTCAGGTCGGTGGGAGGTCATGGGGTCAAAAATGAAAATTTTTCAAAAGTGGTCAAATTTGGTACCAAATGAAAGCCCTGAGCGAGCTGAGCAACTTTTGTCATAGAACTGCATGCTCAAAGTGGCTGTAGAGTGCTGTGCTGGGGTGGGGTGGGGACTTAGGCGATTTTCGGTCAAAAATGAAATTTTTCAAAAGTGGTCAAATTTGGTACCAAATGAAAGCCCTCAGCGAGCTGAGCAACTTTTGTCATAGAACTGCATGCTCAAAGTGGCTGTAGAGTGCTGTGCTGGGGTGGGGTGGGGACTTTGGCGATTTTCGGTCAAAAATGAAATTTTTCAAAAGTGGTCAAATCTGGTTCCAAATGAAAGCCCTAAGCGAGCTGAGCAACTTTTGTCATAGAACTGCATGCTCAATGTGGCTGTAGAGTGCTGTGGTGGGGTGGGGTGGGGACTTAGGCGGTTTTCGGTCAAAAATGAAATTTTTCAAAAGTTTTCAAATTTGGTACCAAATGAAAGCCCTAAGCGAGCTGAGCAACTTTTGTCATAGAACTGCATGCTCAAAGTGGCTGTAGAGTGCTGTGGTGGGGTGGATTATGGACTTAGGCGATTTTCGGTCAAAAATGAAATTTTTCAAAAGTGGTCAAATCTGGTTCCAAATGAAAGCCCTAAGCGAGCTGAGCAACTTTTGTCATAGAACTGCATGCTCAAAGTGGCTGTAGAGTGCTGTGGTGGGGTGGGGTGGGGTGGGGACTTAGGCGATTTTCGGTCAAAAATGAAATTTTTCAAAAGTGGTCAAATTTGGTACCAAATGAAAGCCCTAAGCGAGCTGAGCAACTTTTGTCATAGAACTGCATACTCAAAGTGGCTGTAGAGTGCTGTGGTGGGGTGGATTATGGACTTAGGCGATTTTCGGTCAAAAATGAAATTTTTCAAAAGTGGTCAAATCTGGTTCCAAATGAAAGCCCTAAGCGAGCTGAGCAACTTTTGTCATAGAACTGCATGCTCAATGTGGCTGTAGAGTGCTGTGGTGGGGTGGGGTGGGGACTTCGGCGATTTTCGGTCAAAAATGAAATTTTTCAAAAGTGGTCAAATTTGGTACCAAATGAAAGCCCTAAGCGAGCTGAGCAACTCTTGTCATAGAACTGCATGCTCAAAGTGGCTGTAGAGTGCTGTGGTGGGGTGGATTGGGGACTTGGCGATTTTCGGTCAAAAATGAAATTTTTCAAAAGTGGTCAAATTTGGTACCAAATGAAAGCCCTGAGCGAGCTGAGCAACATTTGTCATAGAACTGCATGCTCAAAGTGGTTGTGGAGTGCTGTGGTTGGCTTGCTTGCTACCGTTGAAAGATATCTATACATACCTTCATGAGCATACATATATAAAATAATAGAAAACAAGAACAAAAAGTGCTCCTTCGTCGCATGTAAAATACATACGTATGAGTCTTCGTAGGCAGGTTGTACATAAGCAAAAACTAGCCTGTAAAATACATATGAGTTCCGTAGGGAGGTTGTAAATTAAGGAAAACAAGTTGCAACCGCTTAACATATGAGCCTGTCCTACAACGAGGCTCATATTGGCGTCACAGTGCATTCCACATTAAAGCCTCATTAAAGAACCTCAGCTTCATCCACATTACGGAAAAATGAATAGACGTCATGGCCCAGGACTGAAGTGAACTACGACTGCTCAAGCTGAACTGTACATGCAACCTGTTTCCTGAAACACTATGGCACACCTCTAATGCATTCTCGAAACACTTTCACATTATACACACGCAGAATGCGTTCCCATTTGGCTGTGAGTCAGAGCGCCTCATGGCGTACCGTATTGAGCATATGCACACTATAATGACTGATCAACATTATATATATGAAGGATAATTTGTAATGAAAAGCTTTATGCAGTATGTATTTACGTATATAAAAGTAAATCTGCAAATTATTCGTATTATGACATACGCCAATATGAGCCTCGTTGTAGGACAGGCTCATATGTTAAGCGGTTGCAACTTGTTTTCCTTAATTTACAACCTCCCTACGGAACTCATATGTATTTTACAGGCTAGTTTTTGCTTATGTACAACCTGCCTACGAAGACTCATATGTATTTTACATGCGACGAAGGAGCACTTTTTGTTCTTGTACGTATATATACGCGCTCACGAAATTTTGTTGACATGCCTTTTTTCTGTGTTTCCTGTTTGCTTTTACTTACCGTCAAATCGCAACGACAGGGCTGCCCTCCAAATCCATCCCAGTAGTTATAACATTTATGCAACAAACGTTCTTAAACAGCCTATCCTGGTACATATATACGTATAAGCTCTCATTCCTCTAGCGGACATAATCCGAAGAGAAAGTTTTTAAAAAAAATATTCAGCGAAATTGGTATGAGAAACTTGCATCAGAAAATGCAATTGAAGTATGTAGCATAAAGACTTGTAGCCTGTGGCTTTGTATAATAGATATACGATTGACCGTTCAAACATCGTCGAAGCTTAACATCACTAAGACAATATATAGAGCTGGGGTTTGGGGGCGGCAGCCCCCAAAATTTGAGAATTTTTTCAAAAATCACTGTTAAAACGTAATAGAAACTTTGCATTCTTGTTAAATTTGAGTGCTACTTCCACATTTTAGCTTGGTCATTCTGTCGTCATTTTTATTTTGGCGTCGTCAAAACTATTGTTCATTTCTGCAAACGACGCTATTTTTGACCAAAAAAACCTAGTCCCTGAGCCCTGTAGCCGTGACACAAAATTGGCCTTTTTGGCCATCTTAGCGGTCAGGCCACCTTTGGCCGGCCGCACAGGTGGCCGGCCGGGCCGGGCAGCGGAAAATTGGGGGGTAGCGGTAGCCCCACCTAAAAGGTTAAATTTAAGTATTTGAACCTGTTTTTAGAGCACTTTTGCAAAATTTTTTGAATTTTGTTGTGTAAAAATTAGTTTTTCATTTCAACTTATTTTTTGTGGCGTTTTGTAAAATCAGGTCAAATCTAAAGACAAATAGAAAGATAAAAACTTTCGTGAGAGCGAGAATTTTGAAAAATGCTATGTTTGAAACATATTTTCATTTCTGCACAGTATTCTCTTAGTTTAGTTTCAAATCTACCTACGTCACACAGGGTATCTTTGGCAGGCTTACACCAGTCTATTCTAATATATATATACATATTTACAGTCAAAGGACGAATAAATTAATTAGCAGCGAAGTCGCAAAATTTTTGCTTCAAGATCTTTTGCGCCGCGTTAATTTTTCCTACTTCCTGATCCTGACGGGGCATGCGGCCGCATGCCCCGCATGCCCCCTGGCTGCGCCCCTGATATATATATTGTATTAAGTGTTGGATTATATGCATTAATTATGTAGGGGCGCGATAGCGCCCCTACATAATATGGGTATAAAGGCGTCTGCGCGGCCCTCTGGAGACCGTGTTGGCCTGGTGCCAGCTAATTAGAGGTTCGGCGGTGGTAAAAAGGTTACCATCGTAAACAACTCGAGTAGTACTACAAGTACCACCATACTTTTGGTTCGAATTCGAAACTTCGAATTTTTGCACTAGGCGATAGTTACCGTGCGTTTGTTTTTTTTCTCGGTGAATAACGCTTATTGGAAATGCATTTTACGGCTAAGTGTTGGAATGATGTGGGCATTTTGGCACCATACTACTATTATATGTTGGTAGACAGGATCCCCCAATGCTACCTTTTTTTGGTCATTTTGGCACCTGGCCAATTTTGGCTCTGTGCCAAGGTCCCAAAGTCGGACTTTCGCTATTTTTCGCAAATTTGGTCACACTTTTCTAGAACTGGGTAGAAGCTGGAGAGGTCTAGTATCTTTTGTTGAAAATTACCAGTAGGGGTGCATAAAGTAACGAGGGGGATTTTTTAATTTTGCTCCCTAGCTTTCAGGAGATGGGCCCAAACTTTGCATTTTTTTGGCCTGTTTGGGCGAAAAGTTTCTAAGTCCCACTTTCACTAGAAATGGTATAAGTCTCTAAAAATGGAGTTTTTCGGCCTTGGGGTGGTGCCCATATATAGTAAATCGGGGTCGCTGAAAACGATGAGCATACTACCGATACCGCCCGAAGTGACCACTGGTCAGCATGGCTCCCGTGGTTCCTCGCCCAGGGTCAAAGTAGGGAAAACTCCCTCTAAACAGCGTTTTTCGGCGTTTTGGTCGGGGGCATATATAGTAAATCGACTACGCTGGTTTCAATGGGCATATCGCCGAAACTGACGGAAGTGACCACTGGTCAAACGGCCTAAAACTGCGTTTTTCGGCGTTTTGGTCGGGGGCATATATAGTAAATCGACTACGCTGGTTTCAATGGGCATATCGCCGAAACCGACGGAAGTGACCACTGGTCACTACAGCCTACGGGGCCTATTGACCACTGGTCAAACGGCCTAAAACTGCGTTTTTCGGCGTTTTGGTCAGGGGCATATATAGTAAATCGACTACGCTCGTTTCAATGGGCATATCGCCGAACCGACGGAAGTGACCACTGGTCACTTCAGCCTACGGGGCCTATTGACCACTGGTCAAACGGCCTAAAACTGCGTTTTTCGGCGTTTTGATTGGGAGCAAATATAGTAAATCGACTATGCTCGTTTCAATGAGCATATTGCCGAAACCGATGGAAGTGACCAGTGGTCACTACGGCCTAGGGGACCTATTGGCCACTGGTCAAACGGCCTAAAACAGAGTTTTTCAGCGTTTTGGTCGGGGGCATATATAGTAAATCGACTACGCTCGTTTCAATGAGCATATTGCCGAAACCGATGGAAATGACCAGTGGTCATTACGGCCGAGGAGCCCTATTGACCACTGGTCAAACGGCCTAAAACAGGTTTTTTCGGCGTTTTGATTGGGAGCAAATATAGTAAATCGACTACGCTCGTTTCAATGAGCATATTGCCGAAACCGTTGGAAGCGACCAGTGGTCACTACGGTCTAGGGGACCTAGCGGCCACTGGTCAAACGGCCTAAAACAGAGTTTTCAGCGTTTTTGTCGGTTGCATATATAGTAAATCGACTACGCTCGTTTCAATAAGCATATTGCCGAAACCGATGGAAGTGACCAGTAGTCACTACGGCCTAGGGGACCTATTGACCACTGCAGGGTTTTTTTTTTCAAAATCGGACCTGTGTAAATCTTGTGTAAATTTAAATTTCACTGTGTATTTTTGTTTGAAGCTGTGTAAAATTTAAAAGTGTCGTTTTTCAACTGTAATATAAAATAAAATACATTTAGACGTTATTTTCTTGCTACAATGTTATTTTCGGATCATTCAAGCCAAAGTTATGCCAACTGCACTTGTGTAACATTTCGAAAGAAGCCACGCGGGGGTCTGGGGGGCGGAGCCCCCCAGAAGTTGAGAAAATTTTGTAAATTGCAATAGAATTCATAATGGAAATGTTTAAAAAGATTAATTCATTAAATGTCAAAAATAAGATTGGACAAATTCAAATTTCTGAAAAACACTTCGCCTCCTGAAACGAATTCTTTATTTTTCCAACTTTTTGGAATAATTTTTTCACAAACTTGCTGGTCACGTACTAAGGTTCGATGCTTTAACTGCTACCGGGGACGGCTCCATATAGTACAGACACACCAATTATACATGGAGGGGGGTCTGGGGGGCGGAGCCCCCCAGAAGTTGAGAAATTTTTTTAAATTAACGGCAGAAACGGCATTGAAAAGTTGTATTCCTTTAGCTTTCGCTTTGAATATTTATTGTGCTAGACAGCAACAATTTTATGGCTCACACTGCTTTTTATGATACATGATATGTACAAGAAACGATATTGAACCGTACATATGTATATACTAGCTATACTATACTGTCTTACTAATATTTGCACGCTGTACGTAAATAAATTATACGCAACTGGATAAGCAGAAGTATATATATACTTGCAGAAACAATGGAACACCTATATATAATCATGTCGCAATGCAGAAAACAATTATACAACGGAGGGGGGTCTGGGGGGCGGAGCCCTCCAGAAGTTGAGAAATTTTTTAAATTAACGGCAGAAACGGCATTGAAAAGTTGTATTCCTTTAGCTTTCGTATTGAATATTTCTTGGGTTGTATGGCAACTATTTTTAGGCTCTGAGCTCTGACTGCTTTTATTATTATATATACAAGAGATAAACAAGAAATCATATTGAATAATACTAGCTTCAGAAAACATATGTATAGTTAAATACGAATAAATACTAGCTATTTACGAATATTCGCACGCAGTACGAAAATAAATTATACGCAACTGTATAAGTAGAAGCATTAAGACTTAGGAGAATAAAACACCCATAACCATGTTGATGCAGAAATGCAGAAAACCATTCTAAGCCATTGGAAACAGGCGGGGGTCTGGGGGCGGCAGCCCCCAGTTAAAAGCTAGAGCTTTTTTAAAACTTAAAGACTTGAAAACTATTTTTTCAGAGCACTTTTTGTAAAAATTTTCGAAAATTTGGCTGTGTATTTTGTTGTGTAAATTAGTTTTTCACTGTGTAAATTAATTTTTTTTGTGTAAATACACAGTATTTTACACAAAAAAAACCCTGGACCACTGGTCAAACGGCCTAAAACAGCTTTTTCAGCGTTTGGGTCGGGTGCATATACGGTAAATCGACTACGCTCGTTTCAATGAGCATATTGCCGAAGCCGATGGAAGTGACCAGTGGTCACTACGGCCTAGGGGACCTATTGACCACTGGTCAAACGGCCTAAAACAGCGTTTTTCCGGCCCAATGGCGGTATCCTGGTATCCATATAGTAAATCCGTGCCGCTGAACTCGATGGGCATACTGTCGAACTCTTTGGGTTGAGGAAAAAGTTTTGGGGCAGAGGTGAGAATTCAGTGGTACTATATATTTATATAATCACAATCAGTCTTCTGCTCCACCTACGGCACTGTTCAAGCAGTGGCGCACATAGGAACTTTTTTCAGGGGGGGGGGGCGGACCGCAGAAAAATTGGGGGGGGGGGTCTGGGGGCATCGCCCCCCCAGAGTTGAAAAATTTTGGACAACAACGTTTAAAATGCAAAAATAAGCGTAAATTCAGCAAAAATAGAAAAAATTTCGCGCCGACGGCGCGAAACTTTTTGAAAAAGTTAAAAAAGTTGCTATTGAAAGGTTTAAAACGCTGAAATAAGGGTAAATTAAGCAAACGTGAGGTAAATTTCGCGCCGAAGGCGCGAAAATTTTTGAAATTTTAAGTCCGCGCTACGCGCGGACAATGAAATTTTTTCCTTTACGTCTGGTTTCGGGGGGGGGGGCGCCCCCCCCCGCCCCCCCTTATGTGCGCCCCTGTGTTCAAGCTCCTTGTATCCATTACCGCATTGCTGGAAAGGATCCTTTAAAATGACAGAAGGACAAGAAATAAAAATGCTCCTCTGGGGCATGAAAAAGTAATATGGGTGATGGTGAGGTTGCAAAATCAAGGGAGGACTAGTCTTTAAAATGCTTAATATGGGGCTAGGTTAAAAAATAGAAGAGGACTAGGTTGTGAGCGAATTAATATGGGCACAGCTTCGCCGAACAACCCATATTCGCGGGATTTCACGTTTCGTCTTAGCTTAGAGCTATCAATGTCAGTCAATAAAAAATTTAAGCAGTTGAATATACGTATACTCATCGAATATAGCTGTTTGCATGCACTGTTAGACTAGCTGCTAGGAATATATACGTAAATTATCATTATTTTGTTGTGTTGAACTACCGCAGGCTCTACTGCTAGGAGAGACCTAAGGATATGATGCTAAAGCTATTGGTCCAAGTCAGGAGGAAATAGAAGATCGTGGGAGAGTCCTAAATTATTCTTGAATATAAATTTTCCGTATATATGGATACGTAAAATGCGCTGGTTAGTATGAAGCACTTATCGAAGAAAACGTTTGCTAAAATAAAAGTTCGAATAAAGCTCGAGCACATACCGTAGCTGTAGGTTATTTATGAACTATAAACCAAATGTATCGTGGATATGCATTATAATTTACATTTACAAACCGCGAATATGGGTTGTTCGGCGAAGCTGTGCCCATATTAATTCGCTCACAACCTAGTCCTCTTCTATTTTTTAACCTAGCCCCATATTAAGCATTTTAAAGACTAGTCCTCCCTTGATTTTGCAACCTCACCATCACCCATATTACTTTTTCATGCTCCGGAGGAACATTTTTATTTCTTGTTAAATTAAGTTGTGTTGTAAGTTGTATTAATTATGGAATGTTAAGTATTACGAACACAACTATATGTATATAGTAATAGCTGCAAAGTCGTGCCGACATATTGTTAAACTGTTATTGAAGGATTGCCGCCAGTATTTTTGTCTGGACAATTTCCGCGAATATGGGTTGTTCAGCGAAGCTGGTCCATATTAGTGCGCTTTTAACCTAGTCCTCTGTCTGCTTAAAACCCAGTGTCACCCATATTGCATTTTTCATGCTCCATCGGAGCATTTTTATTCTTGTATACTCATTAGTTTTTGACATACGACGAAGAACGTTTTTGGTTTTTGAAGACAAAAATTTAAATATTTTTCGTATGGCTTCTTTTATTCTGTATACGCTCTGCTTTTTGTTTGCATTATAGGAATGCGCAGGAAAGTAAGGATGCGGGGACAGTGAAAACCTACCATGACGCTGAGCAGTGTCACGCTTGGTCCTGCTTTGTTTAAAGAAGAGGACCGCTTGCAAACGTTTGATAATCGATGGCCTAGTTGGGTTCCCGTGTCTCGAACCAACTTGGCTAAGGCCGGTTTCTATTATGGTGGCTGTCAGGACGAGGTGGTTTGCTATTTTTGTGCCGGTCGAATCAAGGACTGGAATTTTGGAGACAGTGCTATAGGCCTTCATCGTGCCAGATTTCCAAGCTGTTCGTTTGTTCGTGATCCTACAGGTTGTGGAAATATCCCCTTGTTAAACTACAGGCCAGCGTCTCAGCAGAACTGTGCAGCAGGAAGTAGTCGGCCTGCAGTCATTGGAACACAGCCACGTCATAGCAGCTCTGGCTCCTCCGTGGCGAGTTTCCGCAGCGCCCCCGATTATACACCCAGTCCTGAGCGCAGTTCGAGACCTGCACGTCAGCTCCTGCCCGCTGGCTCCCCTCGTGATTCAGTGATTGAATCATCCAACGGTGGAGCGACGGGTGATGCTGTAAGACATGTCAGATCTCACTCTCAGCCCAACCCCGCAGTTTTACCTCCTAGTCTACAGTGGAGCTGTGCTGATGCCACAAAGAAGTCTGGAGATACTCTTCTGAATCTAAAAAGTGAAGGCGATAGACTGCGTACTTTCAGAGACTGGACCAGTCTAAACGTTTTGCCCATTGATTTGGCTAAATGGGGCTTCTACTATACCGGCCAAGGTGACTTGGTCCAGTGCGCTTTCTGTGGCGGCCGTCTTTCGTCTTGGCGCGCTGGTGATAATCCAGAATTAGAGCACATTAATAAATTTCCTGAGTGTCCCTTTGTCAGTGGGCTGTCTGCTTGTGCGAACATTCCCATTTCTCCAGCGTTTAATCCTCTAAATGCTCCGTTTGCGGACTCGCCTAGAGAAGTAGCTGCGCAAACATCCATTGAAGTATGTAACGTGAATAATTATACTCAGTGTTGTGTACCTAAGTAACCAGGCATTTTGACCGTTTTTAACACGACATTTTGGTAGTTTTTGGAGAAAGAGGGAGCCTCCTCCGGGATGCCCCTCTCCGGGCACCAAATCTTCCCCGGGATTTCAGGGGAAAATTTGTAGTCCAGGCAGTTTTAAGAATTTCTAACGAATGTCCATGCCAAAAACGCCAAAAAAATTTTTGGCTGTTTTTTCCAAAATCCCCCCGGGCCGAGATGCCCTCCTCCGAAAAAGTCCGTAAGAGTATATATATATAGTCAAGCGGGAAAAAAACCCACTCGCCAATGCGGGGAAAAAACCCACCCCCAGTGTGGGCTTACCGGTATGAGCTATCTAGGATTTTAATAGCCTATCTTGAAGAGCATCCAAAATAACCCTGGAGGGTGTATTATGGTAGCTCCCACTGCTTCCCTACAAATTTTTTGGGACTTTGAAATTTTTGGAAATTTTGGTCCGACCAAGTGCCGAAATTTGGCAAACTTTGCCGGGCCACCCTGAACTACTGGAAAGACTTAGACTTGCTCCCACCAGGATGTCCTGGGCCGGTGCGGATGCGCATCTTATTAGTGGATTTTTGTAATACATTGAAAGATGTTTGTTTTTACGGCAGTGACTTATGAGTTTAGACTTACGTGTATATATGTGTTTTCATATGAAAATCCTTCATTTGAAGGATATCAATAATGCTGTCATTCATAATGGATGACGGAACCTTATGAATACCCGTCGCTTTTTGGGGTTCGGGGACATTTTACTGTTTTATATGTGGGCATTAATACTTTGTAAGGCGAGTATATGTGCTTAACATCACGTGTGAATGGAGTTGATCGCCAGGGGACGAAACGACGTTTCTTTATTGAAAATGGGTGGTCAGTTTCAAAGCAAACTAACCTGATTGTAAGCCCCTGATGAGTCCCACAATCAGGTCAGTCGGGCATAACAAGGCGATCCGTATATGCGATCACGATGTGCACAATGATACTGTATGTCACAGCTGTATAGTCGTGCAAGTCAATCGTTTTTCTCAACTTTAACTTGGCCTTTTTGTGTTAATTAGACCAAAGCGGATTATATGTACCTGTAGGGCATCTGTTGCGCTTCATGATGATATATGTCACACTGCTCTGACCCCTCCGGTGCGACCTGGGGGTGACCTGGAGTTGGCGGGAAAAAAACCCACGGCGGGAAAAAAACCCACTTTTCAAAATTAAATTTTTTTCCAACCATTGACCGGAAAGGTCAAACCAATACATACATTTGTTTAATAGAGCCTATAGATTAAATTGGTATAGGTTTTACCTGGGTTCGTACTGTTATGGGTGGTCCAGGGGGTCTAAATCGGACACTGTGCCATTTCAAGCCAAAATTTCAATTTTAACCAAAAATGCTTATTTTTGCCTTAAAATGGGTCTAGTTTGGCTCGAAATACAAGAAAAACACGTTTTCTACACGATAGGATGCTTAAACTGCCGAAAATAAACAATTTTAAAAAAATTTCCAAAATTTGCCTATGTTTATGTGTTAAAGATACAACATTTTCAAATGACCATATGACCTCAATTTTAATACAAAAACTAATATATTTTGATGCAGTTGTACTAAAAACAACCCGCTCTTTCATTTGGAATGGTTAGAAATGCTCCTGGCAGCTTGCCAAAAAATTTTTGGGGTGGGTTTTTTCCCCGCATATGGGTTTTTTCCCGCATTGGGTTTTTTCCCGCCAGTTTGGGACAATTTTTCTCGCTAACGGCACACCCTACAGAGGTGTTCTATAGCTCATAAGAAAGCTTACGACTAGGCCTAGCTACCTGTATAATCAGCATTTCGATATGTCAAACCATTAAAAAGTTCTGGCCAAAAATCTGAAAAGTGGGTTTTTTCCCGCTTGACTATACGTACTCTGTCTAAAGAGAATCCAACTTTTTAGCTGAAACTTCATCTTCTTTTACACATATGTATAATAGATACGTACGTAAATGTTCATGGAATGTGGAAAAGGTGATGAAAGTTTCATCATGAAAGATGAAAGGAAAAAGTTTGAACGTGAACTTTCAATATAATATATTTTATTATATCTATTATATCAAATTATATATAATTATTTTTACATTTATTTCAAAATAACTAACATTAAACAATAGCAGAAAGAGGTAAATGCAACAAATTTCGTTATATTATAACGAAATTTGTTACTTCTATGTTTTGATATAATTCTCACTTTTGTATGTTTTAGTCTCCTGTTTCGCATGACCTCTCAATTGCTCCCGAACCTGCTCATTCCAGAAATTCGTCCTCAGTATCAGTGGATCTGTTGCCTGATTTAGATAATCTAACTACAACAGCTGCTCTTAATTCTGTTTCTCTTTCTGGAGACAGACAGAATGAGCTATATAAGCAGAAAATGGAATCTCTGGGCATTTTTATTGGCATTCCTCGGTGTCCAGACATGGCCACACATGCAGCACGATTGGCGACCTTTGAACGTTGGCCACCAAGTCTGCAGCAAAGGCCTCACGATTTAGCTGAAGCTGGCCTTTATTATACAGGTATGAGGTGTCCATCTCTTAATTGTGCTGAAAGGAATTATTTAGTTTCGAGATGCAGTTCATCCACACGCAGGCCTATTTTAATATTCGGACCGTCATACATGTAGATACACCCTTTTTATGATTCTTATTTATATACTGCCTTCTCGGAGTGTTGGGCACTAGATATCTGGATAATATCCGTTGAGAAACTTATCCGTATATCCGTTTACATTTTAGACAAAGTATGTAATGAAAAATTAGCAAAAATTTAAAACTTTATAAAATATTTTCAAACTTTTTTCTAAAATATTTTTATTACCAAGGCGGTAGCTTGGCTTCATGACAAGTCTTCATAGGGCAGCAAAAAATAATTTTAAGTATATATAAAAAAATTTTCTCGACTTTAAGTTTGGAATAGGCAGATATTTAACTGAATATCTGGATATTCGTTAACGCAAAATAGACGGATAGCCGGTTATGAAAAATATTCGGTGCCCTTATAGTATGTTAAAATAACTTCTTCATACTTTGTGAATGATTTGCGTATTTTAGGTAATGCCGATTCTACCCAGTGTTTTCATTGTGGTGGCGGAATCAGAGCCTGGTGCCCAACCGACGATCCTTGGGTGGAACATGCTCGATGGTATCCCCGTTGTGAGTACGTTCGCTGCAACAAAGGCGATGAATATATCAGTCATGTCTTGGCCAAGTTCTCGAATCATGGTGACACTGGGCCGGTAAAAAATAGTTTCTACTATCTCGATTTTTGCCTAAAATGTGTTGTTTTTAAAAAAGATTTCAAGGCCGATTTTATTGCAAAAATCAAAAATTACTCCAATTTCTGGGGAGCCCAGACCCGCAAGTAAGTGGTTTTTTAAAATAGACCCTGGCTTTTTTATTGATGGTTTAGAGGTTTACTTGGCTTCCCATTTAGTGAGCGACCTCTCACCATTTGAGGATTCTAAAGGAGTCTAGAGTTTTGACGGATTTGACTGCTACACCATATATTAACAGGGGGGGTCTGTATCTTGTGGAGTCTGTCCAGACTCTGCCGAAGGGTCTACCCCTAAAGAATTCCCAAAAACTATTTAGAATTTTTGAAAAACGCTAAAATTCGCTCAAAATGTAATTTTTTGCTAAGAATTGCTCAGGGGTCTGCATTAACACAGGGTCGGAATCTGGGGTGAGCTTACGACGACTTCGGCGAGGAGTCATCCTCTAGAAAGTTCCAAACTTTTACGGGGTCTACCCCAAAATTAGCAAAAATTGCTAATTTTTTAGATTTTTGGGAAAAAATTACATAGTGAAAATGACGATTTTAAGTGATTTTTAAGAAGGCTGTTGAAAAATTTCGAAATTTTGCTCAACATATTTAATTTTTCGTGAAAATCGCTGAGGGGCTACCATTTTCCCTTCTTGATGAGAGGGTCTGCCCTTCTCTCTGCCGTTTTTGTCGGTCTGGGGGTCTGCATCCTCCTCCCTCTGTTAGTTTGTTATCCTAAAGCTGCAACTGTTTGTAATAGTTATATTCGTTCGTGCAATCGCTTCAGTTGGTAGTACATTATATATATTTTGTTTGCTTTTTAGATTGATTTTAGACCGAGAAGCGACTCAGAACCGGTGTCCAATGCTCTGCTGCGGAGTAAAAGAAAGCCTTTGGTTTTCGGTACGAGTCTTAATTGATATAAAAAGCGTATTCAATTTGTTAGGTTTGCAGCAAAACTGATGCCTTCTTGCACACTCGCTAAAGAACTAGATCTATCAATTCTGAAGTAAGTGCGTTCTGCGATTTCCTACTGAACCTACAGGGCCCTGCTGGGCGTATTTTGCTATTGATAGAAGCAATTTCTATCGAATTATGTGCAATTCAAGTTAACTAACCTAAGAAACTTTGGACTGGGGCAATTAATTAATCTCAGCCCGCCAAACAGGTAGACGTACTTAATTACGACGTACGTGTGACAGATTTCCTTAATTCCGCCATTTTTCGCTCCGCTGTCGCTGTGATACCCATGCCTTCACATTCACAACTAATGACGCAGCCTTTAGTTTCTGTTAGTGTTCGTTTTCGTCTTTAATGGCTTAGATATAACGTATATCTTTAATAGCGTTGTTGTATTTTTAGGAAATGCCAATAGTACTGTGATTCGACAAGCGATGGAGATGGGCTATTCAGAGTCCTTAATTTCAGCCGCCATTCGCGATAACCTTGATCGTCCTTTTGATTGTGTTGTATCGTTGGTAGATAAAATAGAGTCGTTAAGACAGCGAGGGTAATAGTTTTTGCTTGACTGTGCCTCAACTGCCTACTAGTAATGAAAAAGTAAAAGCACTAACGTTGTTATTTGACAGTTGCTAGCTGAGGTTTTTTATCTAAAACAACTGGTGGGAAGTGAAACGTGAAGAGAGCCTCCACTAGTGTAGTAAAACCAATGCTCCCAGTGCAAAAATTCAGCCTAGCTTCAAAATAAGTTACTATAATACGGCCAAAAAATGTGCGTACAAATTTTGACCGTTTATGCATATTAGCCAACGGAGTAAACCCCAACAATGTATATATATTTTTAGAATCGTCGGGAAATCGAGATTTCGAAAATATAGAAAAATCCGGAATTTTGGATTTCATTTACTGAAAATATAAAATTTTTTAGTTTTTCGTAGAATTTCGTCGGTATCAAAATTTTGTTTCCGCGATCGAATAGAGCTGGTCCGGCTGCACATTTTCGCTCTTACCAGCTTTTCACGAAAATTCGCCCAATTTGCGAAATTCCTGTTTTGAAAATTCCAGGTTTTTAAATGTCTTCTCCAATACCGACAAGATGGGTATCATTCGAAAGCTCTAAAGGATCTGAACAAGTTTTGTAATAGAACAAGCTCTTGAAAATGCACTCAATTCTCTTAATTCACGAAAACCGGAATTTCAGGATTGTAAAACTTTTCTCCAATACCCCGCAAAATCAGTATCACTTGAAAGCTCTTGATGAGCTAAGCAATTTTTGTAATTGAATCAATGTCTGAAAATGCACTATATTCCCGGAATTCAAGAAAGTGGGATTTAACATTAGCTGGACAGTTTTTTTGAATTCCTGATTTTCCGCAAATGAAACCCGAAATTCCGGATTTCTCCGGATTTTCGAAATTTCGAGTTCCTGACAATTCTAAAAATATACACATTGTTGGGGGTTTACACCAAAGGCTTAACTGCTACAAACGGTCAAAATTTGCACACATATTTATTATTTATTTATTATTATTTATTTATTATTATTTATTTTTATTATTTATTATTATTATTATTTATTTATTATTTATTTATTCCAAAGGCTAATCTGCTATAAACGGTCAAGGGTTCTACACGCATTTTTTGGTTTCTACACACACACTATAGTACTGGATCTAATGTATCATAGATGGGTTGCATGGTTTTAACCATTAAATTGCCAACATTTAGTTTTTGTATTGTTTCACTGTTTGTTTGTCCATAAATCTGATGCTGCAAGCAAGCATCTGCTATTAGAATATTTTGTATATATCTGGTTATTCCTAATGATGTCGTATCTTGCTGTTACAGACTAATCAAAGAAGAAGGAGATGATTCCATGGAGTTAAGCGTTAGTGAGACTACTAATGCAGAAAATTGTGACATGGAAGTAGCGTCTAAGGAGGAGAAAACTGGAATTGGCGTTTGTAGGATCTGTATGGACGCTGAGGTTCGTATAAAACGGATGAGTGTATCCCACTGCAAGCATACTACTTAGCTTATAGCTTTGTAGCTACCTAAGTGTTGGCGAATGGGATGGGATGGGATTCAGATCTCGTCCCATATGGGATGGTGGGATTACTTGGGACTAAAAATCAGTTTTGATAGTGGAATACAAAATTTTGGATTTTGAATTTTGACTTTGGAGAATTGTTTCAAAAGTAATAAAAATACTAGTTGCATCAACATTATTGTGATGTGCATGCTCGAACCCAAAATTTGATATCTGATCTGACCAGACTCTGGGTAGATATGCTTTAGAGTCTACTGTTGTGCGAACGCGTAACAATAACAGCTCCGAGTGCATTCTATTTTTAGCTTACATCTGGCAGGTAGAGCTATGTTGACGACTTTGATTCTTAACTAGTAGGATTTGCTGAAAAATGCATCCAGATCACGCATTTTAATATTTTGCAGTATTTGCGCATTCGTTCTTCACAACCACGCTCCAACTATACTACGACCAAAAATATGTGTGCAAATTTTGACCGTTTGTAGCAGTTAAGCCTTTGGTGTAAACCCCCAACAATGTGTATATTTTTAGAATTGTCAGGAACTCGAAATTTCGAAAATCCGGAGAAATCCGGAATTTCGGGTTTCATTTGCGGAAAATCAGGAATTCAAAAAAACTGTCCAGCTAATGTTAAATCCCACTTTCTTGAATTCCGGGAATATAGTGCATTTTCAGACATTGATTCAATTACAAAAATTGCTTAGCTCATCAAGAGCTTTCAAGTGATACTAATTTTGCGGAGTATTGGAGAACAGTTTTACAGCCCTGAAATTCTTGTTTTCATAAATTATGAGAATTGAGTGCATTTTCAAGAGTTTGTTCTATTACAAAACTTGTTCAGATCCTTTAGAGCTTTCGAATGATACCCATCTTGTCGGTATTGGAGAAGATATTTAAAATCCGGGAATTTTGAAATCCCGGAATTCCGAAAACGGCTGCATTTTCGTGAAAAGCTGGTAAGAGCAAAAATGTGCAGTCGGACCAGCTCTATTCGATCGCGGAAACAAAATTTTGATTGAAATAAAAATTGGGCAAAAAATAGCAATTGCAGATTTTCTGTATATGAAAGCAGGAATTCCGAATTTCTCAGGATTTTCGAAATCTCTAGTTCCTGACGATTTAAAAAATGTATACATTGTTGGAGTTTACTCCAAAGGCTTTATTGCTATAAACCGTCAAAATTTGCTCTCACATTTTTTGGTCATAGTATAGTACAGAATTGGTAGTGAAATTTCAGTCACAGAAACTGAAATTATTTTAATCCGTCGACAGAAACTGAAATGAGTTGAAATAGGGGCTGAACTCGGTTCTGCAGGAGGAAGATACTCAATAATCATCAAATCGAATTATGCATTATAAACGTAAGCAACAGTTCATTTTTGAATGAATTTTTGGAACTTTTTGTTTTTGCGAAATCGGTAAAACCCTCGAAACACTATAACACAATGGCCCGATTGCACCAAATCGGACTAAGTTAACTCGAGCTTAACTTTAAGTTAACTCAGTGTTAGTTATTCTTTAGCTGAGCTTCAGCTTAGTGTTAAAGTTAGTCCGTTGCAATACCCAAGGTTATGTCAATAATGCCAAACTCTGAGCTTCAGCTCAGGGTTAAATTTAACCAATCCAAATTGGTTTCTAATTCATTATGTCCAGTCATTATCACTCAATATTAGTTGGAGATTACGTTAATCTCGAGGTTAACTCCGAACTAAGTCTTTCGTCGAAGAAGACTGAAGACTATCATTAAAGTAGTGGATCAAATCAGAGGAGCTCAATTTATAACATTCTCCCTCCGAAAGATTTTGTCCAGAAAAACTGAAGTGATATGGGATCATTAATTGAACAGTCCATCACGTTCATTTCCAAAAATTAGAGGTTCAAGTGTCGCTAATTTAGTTACTACCAGTTGTACATAATACATAAGAGTATGACAAGCGTCAGACGCTATGTATTAAGAGCTCACTACATCCGATGCGCACTATCGGCTACCCCCATTAAAATCAAACCCCCCTCACCCCGCCCCTACACATGTACGGCGTCCAAACGGGGAATCGGGCTCGTGCTTGTATATTTTGTACACAGATGTGTAAATCATACAAGCTAGACCCCATACACAAACCCGTCAAGTGTGTATGGGGTCTAGCTTGTATGATTTACACATCTGTGTACAAAATATACAAGCACGAGCCCGATTCCCCGTTTGGACGCCGTACATGTGTAGGGGCGGGGTCAAGGGGGTCTGATTTATGGAGGGGGTCAGCCGATAGCGTGCACAGAATGTAGCTAGCTCATAATACATAGCGTATGACACTTGTTACTCTTGTTACTACTCAGTTAATCCTGATAGATGTCAGGGTTAAATTACGGCCAGCTGAAGACAGTTAGTTCAGAGTTAACCTTGAGGTTAACTTAGCCTGATTTCGTGCAATGGATTAACTGGTAATTAACAGGTTAACACTGAGTTAACCTTAAGGTTAGTTTAACACCGAGCTAACCTTCATTGGTGCACTCCGGTGAATATATACTTATTATTTATTTGACTAACTGGAGAATAACCAGATCAGTGCTATTATTATCTACTGTTGACCTATTTGCGTTCCAGTTCGACCGCTCTCGTATCCAGAAGCGTTATCCACATTTAAGGAAACGACGCGTGTTTTTAAAATGTTTTTGGGTTTGTGACATTTTGGTCAAAAAGGACTTTTGGTAAAATGTTTCAAAAATTTTCGGCGCCGCCGGAAGTTTTTGGTCTACGATCGTCAACTTAGGCTTAGTTATAACTAAGTACATAGAAAAATGCTACTTTAGTGTATTAACGTTTTCTCAATTTTGTCCGTTGATTAAAATTTATTAAACTGGTTGTTTCAGGTTTGCATGGTCTTCTTACCCTGTGGACATCTGGTGTCTTGTGCTAAATGCTCTCCTGCACTTCAAACTTGTCCTATCTGTCGAAAGGCTATTCTTGGCACTGTTAGATCTTATTTGAGTTGAATTGGTGTTGGTAGACTGTCATGATCTGATTCTGTTAAATTCAACTGCAAGAACGATTTTTTTCTGATTTTGTTGTTTAATGGCGGTCGAAATGCGTTTAAGCAAATTCTGAAACTGTAGCTCCTTTCCTTTTGAAACGAAATGTTTTTATGTTATGTAGTTCTGTTGTTTTCAGAACGATTGCCTTAGAGTGGATAGATTTTATATAGTTCATTGCCTATTAGCGCTTAGTCCAAACACTTTTCTTTTAAATCAGAGCATTGTTTGTCGAATAATAAGAGTGATAGTAAATGATTTACTTTACATAAGTAAATGTGAAAAGAAATTAACATGACAATTATTATTCACGAGTTTGCGCAAACAAACAGAAAACTGGTAATTGGTCTTGCCTCTCGGTGTCTCCGATATCTTGTTTAATTGATCATTATTTCCATTGTACTTCTTGGAAGTTTTGTTGATTTTTCTGAAACGGCAGAATGTATATACATACTCGCATTATTGTGTCCGATTCGGTTGCTATTAGTCGCTTCGCAAAAGTACTCCTGAGATTTACTGGCAATCTTGGTAATTGGCATATGCAATATAAACAATTGAGTACTGGCTATGCTTGCAGAACGAATCTGTGTGCAGAATCGCTAGTTGATAAAGGATGCCTCGCTGACTTACGTATTACTCTTTCTGTTGTGTGCGCCTATACTCTATCGTGTTCTTTCTTGTAATTTTGCTATGCTTGTGCCTGTGCAAACTGTCTGATAACATTTAGTTTTTTACAGAGTTTTATTTTTACTTTATTTTGTAATTGTTTCGTCGTTTTGAGCGTATTGTCATGGTAGCTAAGAGTTTGTTTTTCCAAGTTTTTATTGTGAGCCCCCGGGTATCTACTTTTGTGTATTTCACAGTATCGAAATTATCACTGCTGAACTATGTTTTCTTGTGATGCTTTTGGTTGTGTTTTGATCATGGTAGATCTCGATTTTGTTTGGAACTGTTTGGGGTAGTGTATTCGGTTGTGCATGGCAGTTGAATCCGGAAAGGCTGAGCAGTTTTCGATTTTGTAGATCATTGTCACAGAAACTGCCAAACAATGAAACAATATTAAAACCCCTATCTCCATCATTAAGGCAAAGCTTTAGTCCCGAAACAAGAGATCCGGTGAGTGCGGTTGGCGCACATAATGAGCTCTCTGTCTTGTTTTGTTCTAAGATTTTGCCTTTGTGATTGCTGGGCAGGCGTTTGTCTTTACTTCTTTATGATTAATACCTTGCAGCCTTTATGGACCTGTCTGTCATGCATCCATGTCTAATAGAAACTGTGAGAAGTGCCATACTCTGTTCCTAGCTGCTAAACGCATCCGCGGCAGCTTATAGCTGGCATCTTCATTTCTCAACTGGGATCATAGGTTATTAATCCGGCACAGCTTAGATGTAATATCTCAGTGCTAACACGCTGCTTTTCTTTCGAGCTTCAGTCCGTAAACAGGCTACGAATGAGAGTACATCCTTTTGAGCTAATCTTCGCTGTGTTGGGATGTTAAGTCCTTTGTTAGTGTGCACCAGACGTATTGCACTGGATTATAAAGCTTGCCATGTTAGATTGGTGTCTATCGTGTATCCTTGGTATGTAGTGTTATACTAGGATTTTGATGCAGATTTTATGCATGATCTGTGAAACATGTACAAACACTTGCCTTTTTACTGAGATGTTCTGTTGTAAACGTTTGTTAATTGAATAAAGTCCTGACATGTCATTTCTCGGTGTAATTATAGAGTAGTGATGCCGTTCATATCAGCAAGGCTAGGGCCGTTTGATCTATTGAATCGAATCTGTTTCGGTGGTCCCATATTCGATACACGAATTCTAAGGGGTTTTTAAATCGCTCATGAGAGATGAGCACGGGCCGGATTTTTTCGGCCCGGTCCGGCATGGTGGCAAAATTTGTTTGCCGACCCGCCTAAATGCCCGGCCCGCCTAAAGAAAAACTTTCTTAGGCTTCAATGCAAGATGGAGAGACTAAATTATGCTACGGAATGTTAAATTTTGCCATGAAAACCAGAATCAGTAAATGTGTTGCTAATTGTAAATGAATTTACAACATTTTCTAGAGATGATGTGGTCCGTTTCGGCCCGCTCCGGCCCGCAGCTAAAAAATTTCTCGCCCGGCCCGCTAACCAATGGAGGTCGGCCCGGGCTGCAATGCTTATCTCTATCTTGTTCATGCATACTTTTCAAGGAATGTAATTAAAATCCAAAGATTAGCCTTCTTACTTTGACCTTTACTCAGGTGCGTAGCCGGGGGGGCATGTCCCTCCCGAAATTGGGTTGGCCCCCCTGGAAATATCTACCATGAGGAAATATTTATGACGCAGACAGCAGCTGTAGACTGCATTGAGCCTGGAAATTGGTGAAAATTAAAACAACTAAAATCCAAACGATTTTCGCGCCATCGGCGCGATTTATTATATATTTCTTCGTAGTTAATTCTAAAATGTCATTTCAATTTATAGTCATAATCACAATTCACAAATGTAATATTCCTGAACGTGATCTTAGTTAGTATAATGTCTATAGTAAAGTATGGTACTTATTTACCGTGTTTTGCTCAAAAAATGCGTAAGTATACACTTTTTTCTAGAAAATACTGAAGTCTGACCAAAAAATGAAGAAAGCGAAATTGTTTTCCTTTATCTCAAAAACGCTTCAAGATAGCTACCACAAAGTCCGGACTGATGAGATCTTTCTTTTCGTGAAAAAAGTTTTTTGAAGGTTCCCGTGCGATTTCAAAGGGCACCGCTTTTATATGAACAGAAGGATTGGTACACGTTACTGCCGGGATTTTTTCAGGAAATTTTCCCCTTGTATGGAAGTTCTACAACCAAATTTCACTTTTTTGGCTGAAAATTGCGTGAGTTATTCAATTTTTTAGATTTCAAAAATCCTTTGATCTTTGCTGCTTTTTCGAATTTGACTGGTTATTACTCGCGACTCGCTCAACGGAAAAATTTTTCGATTAGATTTGCAGGACCGCCTAGGCGTCCGCTTTCACTGAATATATGTGAGATTTCAAAATTTGAAAGTCGATTTTTTCGACAAATACCACTTTTTGCCCAAAATTTGGTATTTGCTAGTTTACACTGGTTCAGGCAAATCAAGGCGGCAACATCAAAGGGAGCCAAAAGCCAGCTGAAAAAGGGAAATTGTTTAAAAATTCATTGCAATATATAAGTCGTAGCCACAAAAACTTTATATCGTTGGATTCAGCTTAGATTGAACGTTATCATTGTTATTTCTACTCACTTTTGCTTGACTCGCTATGTCGAAATTTTGGGTCAAAAAGTGGTATTTTTCGAAAAAATCTACTTTCAAATTTTGAAATCTCACATATATCAGG
Organism: Trissonchulus latispiculum; assembly: GCA_030248195.1. Classification (NCBI taxonomy): domain Eukaryota; kingdom Metazoa; phylum Nematoda; class Enoplea; order Enoplida; family Ironidae; genus Trissonchulus; species Trissonchulus latispiculum. Next base: position 23,863 of record JASAND010001824.1, on the reverse strand, counting down.
TGTAAGCGGACGCCTAGGTGGTCCTGAAAATCTAATCTAAAGATTTTTCCGTTGAGCGAGTCGAACCAGTCAAATTCGAAAAAGCGGCAAAGATCAAAGGATTTTGGAAATCTAAAAAATTGAATAACACGCAATTTTCAGCCAAAAAGTTGAAATTTGGTGTGTAGAACTTTCATACAAGGGGAAAATTTTCCTGAAAAAATCGGTACCATGTACCAATCCTTCTGCACATATAAAAGCGGCGCCCTTTGAAATCGCACAGGAAATTTCAAAAAAATTTTCACGAAAACAAAGATCTCATCAGTCCGGTTAAGAAAATTGTGGTAGCTGTCTTGAAGCGTTTTCGAGATACAAAGAAAACAATTTCGCTTTCTACATTTTTTGGTCAGACTTTTGTAATGAGATGCTTGCGATTCTCTTTTTAACTGCCACAGTTAAGTTTAAAAAGTTTTGGCTTGCCCCCCCCGCCCCGAAATTTTTTTCTGGCTACGCTAGTATCTTTTTACTTACTGAAACACCAAAACTCAGCGACTGTCTTAGTCTGAAATATATATCAATCTGCTTTAAACTTTCTGAAGCAGTGTGCAAACAAAGTGTTTAGCTTGCAAAGGATTGCTCAGCAGCTAAGCATGCATACTGATATGCGTACAGTTCCATTTGTGTAGCAAAATTTTCATTATCGGCCCAGAAACTAGTCTGACCAAAAAATCTTGGAACCGAACTGTGAGCGCCTGTCCTGAGTTAACCTTCGAAGTTATTCTATCGCCCGATTACACCAAATCGGACTAAGTTAGCTCGGTGTTAGCTATTCTGTAGCTGAGCTATAGCTTAGGGTTAAAGTTAGGCCGTTGCACCAACTTTAGGTGTTGTCAAGAATAACAAACCACAAACCCTAAGCTTGAACTCAGGGTTATCTTTAACCAATAAGATTCGTTTCTTTAGTCAATGTATCCAATCATCATTTGTCAAGGTTAGCTGACGACTAATTTAACCTTAAGGTTAGGTTAGCTCCGACTAAGTCTTAAATCTCCTTAAGTCTGAGCTCAAGGCTAAATCTGAAGTAGTGGATCGAATCTCGTTAGAAACATTCAAAACTAAAGTGCGAAAATTTTTTTCTAAAAGATGTGAAACATGTATAAACAATAGTTTGAACAGCCCGTGACAAACTTTTTCGAAAAACTAAAGCAGAAATCTTATAAATTGAGTTAGTTCGGAGTTAACCTCGAGGTTAACTTAACCTGATTTGGTGCAACGGAGTAACTGAGAATTATCAGATTAACTCCGAATTAACCTTGAGGTTAGCTTAACACCGAGCTAACCCTCATTGGTGCAATCCGGTGTATATAAAGTATATATTTTTATTAACCACGGGAAGAGGAAAATCCGGTACCGGTAACCGGATACCAAATTGATAAAAACGCTTCAGATTCGAAAAGAGAATGCTAATTAATTCACGCTCCAGTATATATATTGGTCCTTGGCCCAAGAAATTTCCGAAAATCCGGTCACATCCGGTCCATGTCCGGTAACCGGATGTCTAGGTCACAAAAACTACAGCAAGATTGGTAGGTCGTACAGTTTCGTTGATTGAATTTTTGGATTTCTCGGGTCGAAATTAGTCAGTATAGGAAAATTTGTCCGATTGATCCGCGTGATCTATGGCCATATCTGGTTCGAAAAAAACCGGAAAAATCGGTTTTGCTGGTCAGGAGCTCGGAATCGCGGATAAAAAATGTTTGTTTTTGGCACAATGAATATTTGGGAGCCTAACTTGCATTTTACCGGTGTCGAAGTAATCGAATATCCGATCGATTTCCGGTTTTCAGCATTGAAATATGAAATTTCAGGGGCTATTATCTCAGCATCCGGTTGGTCCGGAAGTCAAATTATTTCATTAAAATGATATTTTGTCTATCCCTAACAATCATCCGCCTCAAATTACTTCATATCTGCTGTAAAGTCTGAATGATAGCGTTTTAAAAACGTGCTGATTTTGCTTGTTTTGTCTAATTGTTAAACCGGATATGAGATTTGATCCCATACGCTTAGCTTTGTCGCACGCAATATAGCTTATTTTTGAACCATTTTTACAACGCTATCATTCAAAAATTACAGCAGATATGAAGTAATTTGAGGTTGATGATTGATTGTTAGCAATAGACAAAATATCATTTCAATGAAATAATTTGACTTCCGGGCCAACCGGATACTGAGATAATCTCTCATGAAATATCAAAATTCAAAGCTCATAACCGGAAATTGACCGGATATTCGACTACTTTGACACCGGTAAAATGAAAGTAGTCTCTCAAATATTCAATGTGCCAAAAATGAACATTTTTTATGCGCGATTCCGAGCACCAGACCGGAAAACCGATTTTTCCGGTCTTTTCGAACCGGATATGGCCATAGATCAAGCAGTTTTGGTCCAAATCTGACAAAATTTCCTATACAGACTAATTTCGACCGGAGGAATCCAAGACTGTAATCAGCGAAACTGTACGACGTACCCATCTTGCTGTACAGTTTTTGTGACCTAGACATCCGGTTACCGGACATGGACCGGATGTGACCGCATTTTCGGAAATGTCGTGGGCCAAGGACCAATATACTAGAGCATGAGTTAATTAGCGTTGTCTTTCCGAATCTGAAGAGTTTTTATCGATTTGATATCCGGTTACCGGATATAGACCGAATATGATGGTTTTACCGGATTCTCCTCCTCCTTAGGTTTCCAGAAATATATACTGTATATAGACTAACTTCAAAGGTCTACTCGGGACAGGCGCTCAAAGCTGGGTTCCGAGATTTTTTGGTCAGACTTTAGCTAATTGTTGCATGATTAATCATTTGAGAATCTTTAGTTAGTGTAAATGGAATGAAAGTTTTTAAATGCAGTTGTTTAGCTAGAGGTCGCCACAGCTAACAGCAGAGTTGACGAATGGGATTTTTTTGGAAGGGTCATCCCATCCCATCCCACTCGAAAATTTTTCTTTCCATCCCATCCCATCCCACTTGTTTATGGAAAATCAAATATAATCCCATGTTATCCCACATCGGCTGAAATTTGAGTACAAAGTCAAACAACTATTTATCAGTCCATTACTGCTTCATTTAACGAGTATGTGTCTGCATAAAGCCATTCAACTTGTAATTTGTATTCTGCACTGTTGATTAGTTTTTTCGAAAAATCTGAACAGACAAGTATATTATAGCGTTGTCAAATGAAGAATTGATGAAGAAACTCTTATCAAACTTTTATCAAATTTTTAAAATTTGAATCAGTCAGCTAACGAAAGCTAGACCGGAAAACGGATTTCAGATTCGTTCTCATCGCCTCACAAACACCTGTATGCAAGCTTTCAGCAAAATTTTTTCAAAAAATGTTTCGGTTCCTCTTGGCCCCCCCCTTACCAAACTTAGATTCAAAATTTTAAAAAATTTTTTAAATTAAATAAATTTTAATTCATCAGCCTCCAGTATTGGTCAAAAAATGTAAAGCCAGGGCTGGAGGGAAAGCGCAAAAGATGCTAGGCGGTTAGCTAAATATATCCCGATAGCTGGATATTTACTATTCAGGTAAAATAGGCGGATATCCGGTTATGAGATATATAATAATCCAGTATCCATCTCTTAGAGTTGTTTAGAAGAGGTTTTAATTACATTTCAGTCGGTGATCCAAAATTATTTCAGCTTCTGTAGGCAGAAAAAAAATTTGGTCAGTTTCAGTTTTCTTTAAGTTTCAATCAGCAACAAAAAATAATTTCGGTTCCAGTTTAGTTTCAGTCGTTTCAGTTTGAGTTCATTCAAGAAAAGACCGTTTCTAGCGTCTAGGTTTCATGTAAAGCATAATTTGAGGATTATAAAGCCTCATCCTGCAGAATACCCAAATTTTAGTTTCAAATTGCTGATTTTGTCGACTGATTAAAATAATTTTAGTTTCAGTTTCAGGTCTCTTGACCGAAACGCAAACCTTTACAGCCTGTGAATAGTTTCAGTTTCAGTGACTGAAACATCAGAATATACCAGGGGCCAATTTCATAAAAAGTTGCGGATTTGCAAGTGCGAGTGTGCTAGTACTCGCACTTGAAACGCAAGTGCGGATTACAAGTGTTGCATAAAACTTTTCCGCAAACTTGCGGAAATTTGCTAAGCAAGTAGCGGAACTTGACCCACTTGCAACGCAAGTGCGAGTACTTGCGTTGCAAGTGCGAGTAGAAGGAAAATTTACCATAATTTTTCAAAAAATCGTAACTCTTTCACTATTGCATGAAATTTATTGAAATTTTCACAAAATGTTCAAAACATTTCAAAACAGTTAATTCTTAAATTTTATTAAAAACAAACAAAAATTACGACAGAAATTTCACTTTTTTTGAAAATCGTCTAGTAAAAATCAGACGACTTTACTCGCACTTGCAAGTTGCAGAGTGTTCCAGCGAGTTTTATGAAACACTTACTTGCTGCTTGTGTAGAAGCGGACTTGCAACTTGCATCGAACTTGACTCGCAGTTCAAGTGCATGTGCGGATTCCGCACTTGGCACTTTATGTAACACTTGCAGCTTGCAATTCCGCAACTTGCAGTTGCGAGTTGCGGGATCCGCAACTTGCAAACTTTTATGAAATTGGCCCCAGCTGTGAGTTAAAATGAATTGCGCTAGGAGCTGTTAATCTTACACGTTCAGTGTAACAACTCAAACAATGCCCCCCCCTTCAAACTTTTACAACTTTACAACTTAAACCTTTTCTTTAAATTGTTTTAAAGTGCAATACATCACTCTACTTACGTCACTTTTTCATCATTTATTTTCTCATTTTTGGGCCTTTAGTTTCACGCCCCAGTTCCTACACATCCGTTTACAAGAACATATATAAACTTTAAAATCTTTTCTTTTGGGGCATTCTGATACTTTCTTCATCTACCTTTTGTCTCTACAGTTCTGACTGCAACTCTGCATCACACTATGTTTTCCCGACAAACCCAACTGTTGCTCCAAGACACACCTCTCCTTCTTACGACATCATTCAATACAGTCGAGCTCCTCCCGGAGCCCTTTTAATTGAATATTCAAGCATATTTTGAGTCTCTCCCGAGACCCTTTACTCTAAGTTGAGCTCCTCCCGGAGCCTTTTTAATTTTGCATTGTCTATCTTGAGTCTCTCCCGAGACCCTTTATTGCATACTGTTAGCATTGCTTACTTTATACCTCTCCCGAGGTTCTTTCCGCAGTCTGGCGTTATAACTTGCTGTAACCTGCCTGTCCATTAAATAGCTGCTTTGTCATCTGACGTAACCGAAGCCGTTACATTGGTGTCAGGAGTGGGATTCGAACCCACGCCTCCATTCGGAGACCAGAAATTGAATTTTGACCAGAATTGAATTGAATTGAAGTAGGCACGGCCCGCAGTCGTCTCTGTCGTTGTGCCGTATGCTTAAACTGTTTTTCCTACCTCTGCTGGGAAGGTGATCCTTGTAGCCGACCTTGCCCTGCCTATATTGACGCTAACTACCAAGAGCAGGTGCTCCCAAACTTTCTGTTATATGTGGTCCTCTATCATTATAAGGGAAACCTCCCCTTTCCTCAATTCACCTGGATTGACCTCAGAGATATGGAACTTATTCGGGTTCCTGACTATTTGCGCCTCCTCGGGAACGTCAGTGAACTCATGCTGACGCTTGGTGTTCCTGTTCCTTTCAGCCTGCCATCTACCCGTAATCATCTCCCTTCTAATCTTCAAATTTCAGCGGGTACTGCCTTGGCTACTCTTTCTCCTCTGGTTTCCCTCCGATCCGATAAACTTTTTGTGGTCAAAACTGTTCTGGCCTATTGGGCTACCTACTATCGGACCTATAATCAGCGAAAACGATTTAATCGCAGAATTGGGGAAATGCTGTTAGGACTCGACCCCTCCCAGAACCGGCGGCCTGGCGTTCCCATGTTTCGGGTAAGGGATGAACTCACTCCATTTGAACACTTCAGTGACGACGCCCTCACCTTTTTCCTCACTGCCTTGTTCATTATGCTTGGTTCCACCTTTTACCACGGCACCATTGCGGAAGGGACTCGCCTTCTCCTACGCGCTAAGGCATGGCGGCGCGTCCACCTCTCCCGGGTTGGTCGGTTTGAACTTCCGGAACCTCGTCACCTCCTTCTCCTAGGGTTAGACCAATCAGGACAGTTGATCCGCATCTATCATGTTCCCCTCTCTCCAGAGTAACGAAGACACTGCCCTTACTGTTTTGCCACATTTACTTTACTCACTGTAATTTGTAATGCGCGAGGACGCTCTTTTTGTAAGGAGGGGAGAGTGTAACAACTCAAACAATGCCCCCCCCCCTTCAAACTTTTACAACTTTACAACTTAAACCTTTTCTTTAAATTGTTTTAAAGTGCAATACATCACTCTACTTACGTCACTTTTTCATCATTTATTTTCTCATTTTTGGGCCTTTAGTTTCACGCCCCAGTTCCTACACATCCGTTTACAAGAACATATATAAACTTTAAAATCTTTTCTTTTGGGGCATTCTGATACTTTCTTCATCTACCTTTTGTCTCTACAGTTCTGACTGCAACTCTGCATCACACTATGTTTTCCCGACAAACCCAACTGTTGCTCCAAGACACACCTCTCCTTCTTACGACATCATTCAATACAGTCGAGCTCCTCCCGGAGCCCTTTTAATTGAATATTCAAGCATATTTTGAGTCTCTCCCGAGACCCTTTACTCTAAGTTGAGCTCCTCCCGGAGCCTTTTTAATTTTGCATTGTCTATCTTGAGTCTCTCCCGAGACCCTTTATTGCATACTGTTAGCATTGCTTACTTTATACCTCTCCCGAGGTTCTTTCCGCAGTCTGGCGTTATAACTTGCTGTAACCTGCCTGTCCATTAAATAGCTGCTTTGTCATCTGACGTAACCGAAGCCGTTACATCAGGCAGCAGTAGACTCGGCAAATAACTGTAGTCAAATCCAATGTCGAAATCTTGGTTCGGGCAAAAACAGCTCAATATATAATATGGATGCATCTAGAAATTTTTATAATTTTGAAACAATTGTCAAAAGTTAAAATTCAAAATGCAAAATTTTGGTATTCCACTGTGAAAGCGGATTCAGTCCCAAGTAATCCCACCATCCCATATGGGACGAGATCTGAATCCCATCCCATCCCATCCCATCCCATGGGATCCCATGGGATCCCATCCCATTCGTCCACACTGGCTAACAGTAGTATTTTGTTAGATATTGTTCCGCAAAAAAGCGGAGAAGGGAAGTTCATGGATAAATAGAATGCTCGCGGCCTGACCCAGTATATAAGCGGGGTACAAACTCTTGCTTAATATGCTTGCACTGCAGTTAGTTAATACTGCTTCAATGTGCATGTTATCAACTGCAAACAAACATTTCAGAAGCATTTAAGTCACAGAATAAATTGTTCTAGGGGCGTGATAGCGCATTTTTATTACTTGTTTTACTTTACGTTAGGCTCATCTTTGCAGACAATCTCTACCGCCCAGGGTTGTTCCTATAAGAAATTGACGGGCCGGACCTAAATTATCAGTCGGGTCTGGCCGGGCCCAGAGCCAAGAGCCGGCTACTAGGCCTGAAGCCAAATCAAAGCCCGGAGCCCGCTCCGCTACCAACCAAGCCCTGGCCTGCACCTTGGCCCGGCTTGCCCAGACTCCAGAGCCCGGCCCGCAGGAAGTCCCAGACTCGAAAACTGAGCCCGGCAGGCACAACGAGCCAGGCAGGTCCGGCCCGCTGAGTCAGGCAGGCCCGGTGGGATTTTCCTCTATAACCGGGCCTGGCAGCTGGCCGGGCTTTCAGCCAGAGCCGGGCCGGGCCCAACACAAAATTTTCCGGGCCCGGGCCAAAACCGGGCCGGCCCGGCCCGGGCCCAGCCCAGGGCCCGGAGCCCGCCACACGGCTTGGAGACAATCCTACTACCGCCGCTGCCTTTCAAGCACATATCGTATTTTTATGGTCACGAATTAAGGAGTGGCTACTTACTTGGGTCAAAAATTCGACCCTCACCGATTTCGCCGAAATAAATTGTGTCCATTGAAACTCCGTAGTGCCCTACACAATCTATTAAAATTTGAGACGATTTCGTCAGGAATAAACAAGTTACAGTCATTAAAAATTTCCAATTTCTATTGAAATGGCCCAAAGTCGGAATTTTAGATTTGTCGATTCTGGCAACGATAACTTACACAAATCAAAACCGTTCGAACATTTCTCTATATAGCTCATTTTGTAGCTAAGTACTATCTAAAACTTGTCTTGAAATCTTGAGCTTTTTAAAATTGGGTTTCAAACTGTAGTAGTAATAGTTTCTGTGAGGTAGACCCAAAAATTAGCGAAAATAGACTTTTTTCCGAAAATTTTCGAACATGCACAATATCTACATCAATCGATAGCTTTTTCAATTCTTTACGACTTTTCTTTTTGGTACAAACGTCTATTTCGTAGCAGTTTCAAGTTATCAATTAAAATTCGTTTCGTCGTGGTTTTTCAGTTTCCGGGTTTTTATGGCTGTTTCACAGAAACGATTATACTACAAAAGTTAGAAATAGAATTTAAAAAAACTCTTCGACAAGTTTTAGATACGATATTTAGCTACAAAGTGAGAGTGAACGTCTCGAATGGTTTTATTTGATTATTGTTAATCGTTGCCAGATGCGAAAAAAATCTAAAGTTCCGATTTTGAGCAATTTTCAATAGGAATTGGAAATTTTGAATGATTGTAACTTTTTTATTTCTGGACCTCGTATTCTTATTCTTATCCTTATTCCTGAAATTGTCTCAAATTTTAATGGATTGTGTACCACCCTAGGGAGTATGAATGGGCACACGTTGAGTGAAATCGGTGAGGATAGAATTTTTGACCCAATTAGCCCCCTTAACTGAGAACTCCCTCTTTTCCTTCTCAGATTCTCCATTTTTGTTTGATCTTGATCTCTGCTTAAACAGTTGAGGGGTGAGATTCAGGTGAACAGTTTAAGTTAAGTCTATTGACTTGATCAAAATTTCCTCTGAATCTTTATATTTCAAGACTGGTAGAATTGAATCGAACATTAGAAATTTAGAAGGCGTTGAGCTGTTGTTAGCATGTAGCTTCACGGTATATTATTATGCGTGCTATATTAATTTTTCTTCGGTAGTCGGTCGATACTTTTAAACCACCCCTGCAAACGATGTTGAATTTGTTGGTTTCGGTAGTTTAATCATGAATCAAAAATTCTGTCTAGTATAGCCTTCAATTTTTTAAGTATGGATTTTTGCCCATAATGTGTAGATCTCTGCTTTTGGTGTGTCACAGTTAAATGTAGAATTCGTTTATTTTCGCTCGTTTTGAGAAAACCGGTTGCTTTGCTGCACTGTTGTGAAACAGCTTGACAGCTCATTTTCAATGGTTTCCAGTAGGTTTTGTCCCGTTTAATGATTGTTTCAGTTTCTGTTAGGTTTCGCATGCTAAGGTGTAACTGAGTATTTAATTTATTAATGCTTACAGTCCTTTGATTAGCATATGTTTATTTCACTAACTTGATTTGCAAAAAACTGACTTGACGTAGATCGCGGTAGTTATTTTTCTTTCAACCTGTTTAGGTTAATTTTCTATGTCATACTGCTCTTTCATTGAACTGCATGTAATGTTGTTATAGTCTTAAAATCAGAAAGCGCGGCCAAAATGCGATTTTTACTGTCGCTGCTGCAGGGAAGAAAAGCTGCTTTGGTTAATGTTGGCCTTGCAAACTATACATTTTTCAAGTTGCACTACCAAGCGTCACACTCTTGGTTACTGCGCTTGGGTCGTGTTCTGCACGATAACGGCTGACCCTCCACAAATTGGACCCCAGTGAACCCCTCCACCTCCACAAATGAGTAGGTACCTAGTACAAATTTGTGTATGCTGACTCGCTTGTATGTTTCATGAGTTGAAGCTCAGAACGTTCTATCAACAGCTGGTCACTTTTGTTCAACACATAACAAGCGAGTGAGCATACACAAATGTGTCCTGGGTACTCTTTTGTGTCTGAAGATTATACGATAATAAACGAAAGAAACAAGGATGACACTACAGCACCTCCGACCCGAAAAATTCGGGCCTGAGGTGGGATCGAACCCACAACCTTTGGCTAACTAGACCAACGCTCTACCGATTGAGCCACCCAGGCACAATCGAACCAAGCTGGTGGTGGTTCCTTTTGGGCACATATTATTGGTCGACGGTTAAAATTAAGATGAAATTTGATGAAATTTTCCAAAATAAGTTCTTTTAGCATTCTAACACCCTCCGCACAATCCCGCTTCAAAAATTCGACGTCTCCGTTCAGGGCAGTTTTTGCCGATTTTTGACAATTAGACAGTAGCTGCATAACTATCATATTCATTCGAAAGATCTTGTTGAGCTCTACATTTTTGCTTTTTGAAGCACCTTTTTAGCTTTTCTCTATAGTGAGATATAGCTGATTTTCTTATTTTGGCGTTGAAAACTTGTCGTTTTTGTAGAAATCAAATAATCTGCCATTTCTTGAGCTACGCGAGCCGTAAAATTGAACTAAGGATGTCAATTTGAAGGTATCGTCGGAGCCGATTATTCGTGACATTGTGATTTTCTATATGCCATCCCGTGCGCTGCTATCATAAAAATGTAGTTTTTGCAAAAACATGACCAAATTTTTCCAGTGATTGTGCTGCATTTACTATGCAAGATAGAAGGTTGCCACTTACTAGACGTGTTTTGCACAAAAATACCCAGGGACCCTTGTTTAGTTGCCCCGATTGCAGCTTTCAAGCTAAAGTTGTCGCTTGCCAAAGTTGGGAAAAGTAGGCAAAATCCAGGTTGCGCATACATTTTAGTTAATTTCTTTATATCGAAGAGCGGTTTCATAATATAGTTTCATATTGAAAAAGGGTCCCCAGCTATTTGATTGTAGAATCGAATGATGTGGATGACGCCTCACGAAAAAATTTAGTTTAGTCTGCAAAAAATCTGGAAAATTAAATTACTTCAAAATGTAGTAAAATAATTTGAAAGAACTAAAGTTTGATTTACTGTATTCATTAGAAAGAGAAAATGTTATGCTCCATTTCGATATAAAAATGGCTTTTTAACTCCAAGGAATGAACGAGTAATAACGGTTCTAAGTCTCTAAAAGTGTCTCTAGAGTGTCTCTAAAAGGAATCACCACCTTAAGTTTGAATTCGTTCCCAAACTGCAGTGACACGTTTTTGAACAGGTACATAGCCCTGAAGACTAAACAAATTAATGACTTTTGCCAAGCTGCTTTCATATGAAACCAGTGAGTAGAAAGACTAGAACGAAGTTAGCAAAGTTACAGGGATACATAGTGAGGGAATAAACATAGGGAAAATACAACAATTAAGAACTTAGCTGAGTCTCATAGAATCCAGAAACACCCGATGCAATCGTATACATACTTGAGCATAATTTAATTTGCCAAAACAAGTGCATACTCCTGGTGAAAAATAAGTACAACAGAAAGTGCTATCTTATGTAATGTGATGTGATGTAACAATACCATTAAGTAAAATACCATACAATTTAAAAATTTTCAAAAATGAAAAATAAACATCCTTAAAATAACTTCAAAGTTGAACAGTAATTCAAGTGAAAAGTAAATTTTATAAGCATTTTATGAACTAAAAGAATTTTGATACAGCTCAAACATTACAGACATATACAATCTAAGTGCCTAATGCACATCTGGGATTTTAGTAACGATGAAAACTTAACAATTGGTCGAAGTCTCTTCTGGCCCTAATCCCTCAGGCCCTGACCAATTGAAAGTGTGAAAATTTGAATGTGTGTCTACAAAAATAGACCAGGGCGGGATTAGGACCCATATGCTCATCATCAGAGAGATCCAGTACTTCATTATACGCAAATGTTTCATTAAAAGAAATGTAAAAGAAACATATGTAATTGCGTGACTTCACTGAAAAAATCATAATGAAAACAAAACAATGTGATAATATACTTTGTTGCAAGGGATTGTATATACAGTTTGCATTATCGTAAGCAAATATATACAATGTATTCTGTATTTGCATGCATAATACACACGTATGCACGTGTTTAACTGCGCCGGGTTTTCTAAACATTGGGGCCGGGTTTTACCCTGCGCCGGGGCCGGGGCCGGGGCCGTGTTTTACCCACCTAAAACAAATGCATGCGCCGGGGCCGGGGCCGTGTTTTACCCAGGTGCGCCGGGGCCGGGGCCGGAGCCGGGGCCGGGTTTTACCCACACCCCACGTTTTTGAACAGGTACATAGCCCTGAAGACTAAACAAATTAATGACTTTTGCCAAGCTGCTTTCATATAAAACCAGTGAGTAGAAAGAAACCACGAAAGTTTCATTAAATAGTTGTGGGTGGGCATGTGTACCCGTTTTATTAAGCTGTTTATTCCGACCAAGACGTACAAAAGTCAGCCAACACTCTTCAAATCAAAACATAAAATGGATAATTACTGTTATTTTGACATTAACGTTTATTCCGTGTCGAATCTGTAGAAATGTATTGTCTTATCAGCGATAAGTGCACTTTTATCAGCTTCTTCAGATACAAATTAACCACTGCAGAATACTTTATTTACTTCTTGTGTGCATTATGCCTCTGAAACGGTCGGAAACATTTTCTTATCGACGTCTGGCTGTCAAGCAAAGAAAGAAAGATTTTGCCTGGTAAGTATACTTTTCTTAGCATTAATTGAAAATTCTCTAGGTATTTTACCGGTTTCAAATATATATAGCTAATTTGAAACTATAGCTTCATCCGAATTTTATTTATTTATTTCCTGATTTTGTTAATCTATGGGTACTTTCCATTTTCAGATATTTCATGGATTTAATCACCCCAATAATTAGGTGCTAGGTATTACCAGGTAAGAATTTACGTAGGTGTGGCGTCTGGGTGCTCTCATACTTTTATTGCTCGTTAGAGACGTCTGTGATTTTGTCCACTAGCTTCTGCGCTGCGCTATCAGCGACTGCAAGTTTGAACAATATTATTAATAATATACTTAAATACATATATTGATAGATATAGATTCTTATTAGACTGTATCATCCGTGCCACATGTTTTGGTGAGCGCTCAACACCGTTTAGGCTCCTCGTGAGGCCTCTCAGGTGTTTCTCTCCGCAGAACGCCAACGGACAAGAGGCGGAGAGAAGAGACTACGGATAGAAAACATAGTCCCCAAGCCAAGCCGGTGTACGGTTATTGCAGTCTCGCCCAGGGCAACCAGTCTTGTATATACTTTCCAACACAAGCTTCCCCCGCCTACCTACCTACAGAGACTAGGTTGGCATCCGTAACACTTGTCACAATTACTTTGAACGAGCACGATGAGAATCTACGATTTGATTTGGTTTTATTAAGCCCAAGCTGCCCACTCACTTCAGCTTTGTAATTGGAGCAATCTGGTTGTTGAAGTTACGCTTTTTGAAGATTAATGCAGCCTTGACTTGAACCAACGCGCTCTATAACGAAATATATATAATTTTATTTAGTTTTGTATCAGTATGAAATGAGTGCTTTACGTCATATTATGCTGAACTCTCACTGAAGCAGCACAAAACTTAGCAAAAACTAATAGCGTGTACCCAGTGCCTATGTACTCTGCAATTTTGTGGTTATCTTTCAACCTTTTTAGAGTTAATTGCTCATTGTTTACACAGCATTTGCTTCCTTTCCAATCCAAACTCAAACATGGTCTGCTCCTGCTGTAGACATCTTTTGTAACATGGTAATTGCCACGTGTGGGAAAACTAGCTGATCCTGGGTAAAAGAAAACAGAGCTGACGAATAATTATTTGTGACAGAGTTCAGTTGAATGCTGAATCTCAAATTTTTCTGGCCGCATCCTTGATTGTGCCTTAGGTTGAACCAAACAATTGTGTATATACATATGTAAACCGGCCTACGGTTTTAATTTACATTATATTTCAAGTTATTTATCTAATCTGGGATGTTTTAGTGGTGGTGTCTAAAACCAGGAACAGAAATAGAACCCTGTTCCTGTTCCTGAAATTAGACCCCTGTACCTGATTCTGTTCCTGAAATTAGACCCTCGTTCCTTTTCCTGAAATTAGTCCCCGTTCCTGATTCTGTTCCTGAAATTAGACCCTCGTTCCTGTTCCTGAAATTAGACCCCGTTCCTGTTCCTGATTAGACCTTTGTTCCTGTTCCTGTTCCTGGTTTTAGAAACCACAGCTTTTAGTCAGTTAGTCACCGTGCGCATGCCGCATTTAGTTTGTGTCTGCTCGTTTGGACACTAGAGTAGCCAGAAAAAATTTCGGAGGAGGGAGTGCAAACATTTTTCGGGGGATCTGGGAGGCGGAACCCCCAGAAGCTGTGAAATTTTATTAAATTCTAATTCATTATTTTTGGGAATTTTTTGCAGAGCATTCTTCGCGACCAAGAATAACTAATGGTCAGCAGTCAGCACGCAATCATGCACGCAAATAAGAGCACAGATATAAAGCTAAGACTAAGATACACATAATAGAATACATGCATATAATATAAAGAAATTTTATTTTCTAATTCATTATTTTTGGGAATTTTTTGCAGATCATTGTTCGCGACAAAGAATAACTAATGCTCAGCAGTCAGCACGCATTCTTAGATAAGAGCACAGATACAGCTAATTGCACAGACAGAACAAATCACACAAAGTAAGGTATTTGTTTGTTGGCATGTGGAACACATATTATGAATATGCCAGATGTGTTCACAGATTTCGAGCCGAAGGCGCGAAAACCTTTTTGAAACCTGGCTCTTGACGCATGACACAGAGAAATTTCTGAGGGTCCACTATTTCGGGGGGATTCCCCATTCCCCTTTTCCTGGCTACGCGCCTGAGCTGGCCACAAGGCAATGGAAGAGTGCTCCGGTGATCACACAACTAACATAATCCATAACAATCTTTGTGTTGAACAGCCATCTTATCTAGAATATTATCTAGAAAAGTACTATATCTATTGGAATCACACGAGAAGTTTCCAGCAAATGGCTGAAGAGTGTTGTTTCTTGCAATAGTTTTCAAACAAGTATTCATAAACAAATAAAGCAGCGTTTGTGCCTTTATTCGTCCTGTTCAGGTACTCTCCAAGTTGTAGCTATTGAAACTTGAGCATTGCAATCATAAGCAAGATTTTGCATTAGTGTTTCCGGCTGGAAATTCTGTGGGATTAACTGACTTAATGATTCTTTGCACTTGATAAGTCTTTAAAGGCCGGTTCACACTGACGCCTTAAAACTGAGTTTTAAGGTTTTAAGGTTTTAAGTTTTAAGCGACGGTGTTCACACTGAGTTTTAAGTTTTTAGTTTTAAGTTTTAAGAGCTCTTTAAAACTTAAAACTGGACTTGAAAATTGTTCAAGTCTTAAAACTAGTTTTAAGGATTTTAGTGCAGAACATAGCGTTTTGATTGACAGCTAGAGCAATCCTATCCTGTTAAAACTTAAAACTGGCAATCCAGTGTGAATCAATCCTTGCTAAAACTAAATTTCTTAAAACTAAAAACGTTAAAACTTAAAAACTTAAAACTTAAAACTACGGCAGTGTGAACCAGGCTTAAGTGGCACCCAACTGGGCAGGTTGAACAGCGACTGCAGAACGAAAACGAGAGCTGATTTCTTGATAACCTTTGCATTTCTATCCCCTTAAATTTTAGTTCTTAAATATCAAGAGTTTAATAGTTTTAGGAGTTTAGTAGTTGTAGTAGTTTAAACTAAAGAAAAAACTGCATAATCTTCATTTGCATTCACGGAATTCAATTTAAGTTAATTAAATAAATTTTCGTGTTTTGTATTGAAACTAAGTTTTCCTTTAAAACTTAGTCGAAACACAAACCTGAAATCAGTTTTTCACTGCAGATTCGATCAGTATAAGCCTTATGCATTAAAGTTAATTAATTTGCCTCAATGTTGGATCCAACTGTTTCCGATATTAATATCCGTTTAATTTGATTTTTAATTTATCCGCTTAACTTTAATTTCAGTTTAACTTTTAAACATGAAAATAAATTTCTAAGCTGAAATCCAGTTGAAGATTTCTCCCGTTATTAATTTGCTAAGCTTCTAATATTAAAGATGTAAAATTTATGGGGAGAGAATGCAAATGTCCTTGAGAATTGACCTCTCTCCTTTCCCTTCTGCAGTCAATGTTGCGTTGGGCATCTGCTCAGTTGAGTGCCACTTATCGAGATTTATCAAGTGCAAAAAGAGTCGTTAAGGGGGGGCATTTTTCTCCGATCTCCGATCTCGCTGATTTTTACATATTTTATTGTCCAAACGGTATATTTTAACGAGTTTTTAAAATTACAGTCGTAAATCTTACGGTTGTCTAGTAATTTCACCTCAAAGTTGAGATTTCATGTGTAAATGGGGAATTTTAAGTTCATGGGGAATTTTAAAAGTTGTCATTTTTCGGGTGCGCCAAAAATCTCCCGACAAACTTTGATGAATCTGGACAAATTATACGTTAATATAACGCTAAAAGTTTAAACTGCGGTACCCTGGAATTAGAATTTTAATTTAGGCCTTTAAACTTAAATTAATTATTGAAGGATTAAAATTTGACTTCATAATCAAGTGGTGTTAAATTTTAATTCTTCAAAAATTAATTAAAAAAATTTAAAGGCCTAAATTAAAATTCTAATTCAAGTTACCGCAGTTTAACATTGCAGCATTATTTTAATGTAAAATTTGTCCAGATTCATCAATGTTTGTCGGGAAATTTTTTGGCGCACGCGAAAAAAATGACAACTTTTTCCACTGCCTATGTTTAACACATGAAACCTCAACTTTGAGGTGAAATTACTCGACAACCGTAAGACTGACGACTTTAGTTTTGAAAACTCGTTAAAATATACCGCTTGGACAATAAAATATGTAAAAATCAGCGAGATCGGAGAAAGTCGAAAAAATGGCCCAAAAATGGGCCCCCCTTAAGTCAGTTCCTCCCCACAAAATTTACAGAAGCCCTGCTTTCTCCAACAGAAAACTTCGAAAATTCTAGTCATCAAGTTAGTCTTCGTCAAAAATTGTGTAAATATTTAACTGATATATCAAGCTGTGCACATATTCTGTGTTTTATGTTTCGTTTTGTAACTTGACGAAATAAGTAATCTTGGTAATATCTTCCCTATTCTGGCTTTTAAGCCAATGCGCTTATTGTTATTCATTGTTACATAGAAATCCCTTAACAACCGTTCTTAAGCCGGGACTCGATGTTGATATTTGAGGCTTAGCTTTTCCATCTTTTTGCTAATATTGAACGTACCTCTTATGTAAAACGTATATTCCTGTTCTCTTGTCAATGTGAGAGTTTTTTGCATTTTTTCAGATCACCTGCTTCTGTATTCGAATAAGTTATAACTTTTTCTTTTACTAATTAAAATTAAGCTTTATGTGAAGCTCTTCACGTGCTGTGTGCGCGAGAACAGTTCAGATCAGTCTATGTCAAGTAAATTAATTTTAAACATATCTTCGCACGAAATTGAGCTATTTTCCTATGCCAATATGAAATGCAATTTGTTTTCCAATTTTTGTCACATTCTGTCTTATGTTCAAAAATACACCAGAAGACTAATCGAGTGCCAAGTAAAGCAGAAAGGTGGAGTAAAAAATTGATGAAAATGAGACCAGTTTTGGTTGATTGGTCTGAAAACAAGCAAGTTTGCCAAGTTTGTGTTAATGTTTTAGCGGCTGGCTTTGAGGTTGCGTGAGCTATTAGCATTTTGTCTACTTGTTGAGTGTTGAGAGTAATGGGAGTAAAACTTATCTTCCTTTTAGTTAGGAAACGTTTACGTATTCCAGATGGAATTAGTTGTTTGCTTTATAAAAAGAATCGGTTGAATTTGTAACTCAGCTCAGCCTTATGCACTGGACTGATTGGGATTTTTCTAGTGTTTCTTTGAGTGAGAGAATTTAGTACATCAAGACTTATCGAATGTCTCTGTTCTGTTTATCATTAATGCCAGGCTCTACCGCAAAGTCTTATAAATTTTTGGGTTGTATGAATGAAGTATATTTGAATTTCAGATATAAACACTACTTAACTGTCAAATAAGTGACCGAACATTGCATTAAATTTGAATAAAATATTTTATTGTTCTGTGAGAAAGCAGAGGTAATCTTATGCTGCATTCATAAAGAGAAAATTGGGACCTGGGGAATTTTGTCGCAATGATGATCTCTTGAATTTGTTTTTTTTACAAAATAGGAGGATTATATTTTGAATGTCAACTTTGGTGAAGGAAAAGCTTCAAAAGTTTCAGAAGATTCATTGTCTCAATATAAACTTAGGTACACATGCCGGACTGTATATATATTGGGGCATATATATAGATACATACAAGACAGCCTGACTAAATATTCCTGGGACCAGTTTCATAAAAATGTTCTCGAGTTCTCGAGTCTAGTAGCTAAACTACGCTGGAAGTTTTTTAGATCCGCAAGTCGCATTGAAAATAACGCTGAAAAAGTTCTCGAGTTCTCGAGTCAAGTTCTCTGGTCGATTTCGACCAGAGAAAATTTCGCCAACTTGAGACCTACTCGAGAAATTATTGAAAATCTAAATTTGTAAATTTTTCTCCCTGCTTCAATAACTTGTATAATTCACTAAATAAATCACCACAAAATTTTCCGTAGATAATTTTACATATAATTTTTAATACAGAAGAGGTTGTTGTCACTGAAAACAGACTACTCGAGAACTTGAGAACTCGAGAACTCGAGACGGTTTTTTATGAAACTGGTCCAGGAGTTTTTGTCTGGACATTTTTTACAGTGCGTATATATAGCATTACTAGACTTTTAGCATAAAAACGGACTCACATCTGTATAAGTTTGCATAGGCTATGCTAATTTCAGAATTGCATATCCAGTGTACTAGTTTGGAGATAATTGCATTATTCAGCTTTTAGACATTATTTCTAGGAACTATTTTATGCAACCTGGCAGGTTTTATCCAAGATAGTTATGTTTCGAAAGAAGAAGGCAACCTTAGAAATTATCCATTTAAGCCAAGGGCATTCGCAGCCTTCCTTAGTCTCTAATTTTGACGACAAACGATTTTTGCGAGTTAGTGGAATTTGTTGCCAGTAAGTTTTAGTAAAATTTGTAGTTATGCTTTTCATAGCATAAGAAGACAAAAAATCGTTTATGGCGTTCAGAAGTGAATCGAAAACTGAACCTTGAATCAAAGTATTCCTTGGATAAAACATTGTCGTAGTTTCAGCCAAGTAATCGAGAGACATTTGTATTTCCTCCCCATCAGAATTCTATTTCTTTCTACCCAGACGCGTCGCAGCAGCTGTCACACAGCAAGCAAAATCGTTTATTTAAATACTTCTAGTATGCAAAGCTTAATCATACTATTATATAAACAGCTTATGTAACAATAAATAGAACACTCTCTTTCGCTTTCCACTTCAACATCATATGGATCCCAATTTTTATTCAGACTTCTCTAAATTCCGACAAAATAGACTACAAGGCTAGCTAATCTAGACATTGATTTCAACCTAGCCATACTCGTGCGGCCACTGAACGTAAACAGAAAACCTGCTTATGCCGTAGTGTAAGGGCTCTATCAAGCTGTGTTCAAAGCTAATAGATAGCACAGTTTTTTCAAAGCTTACTGTTCATACATTATTTCGTATCCTTGATAATTTGTTACAGGTACAACCTAGTTTGGTATGGTTTAGTTTTGTCTATTCCAAATACAACAAAAAGCAGCGCTATGCATCATTATGTTAGAAATGTCAACCATATTTCGTATCAGTAAACGCTAATAATAATAATGCATACTAATAAAATTCAAGTATATTATGCATAAATGCAACTTCATATGGAGAACCGTCAAGTTTTCTACAGAACCATTAAGCTCAAGCGCTTAGCTGAGCTTCGATTTATCCATTAATCAATAAAATTTTCGTAGACAGTTTGTTTGCATATCAGTGTGTCGGTTCTACAGTAAAAGTCAACAGAACAGAATTTGATATTCAAGTCAAATTTAAAGTTGTAATTTCATTTCTTCATGCGTAGCAATTATATGAATAGCCACCCTTAGACCTCACTTAATTCCTTAAATTAAGGACCCATTTCCCTTAAATTAGCGCCTATTTCGAAATTAACAAGGATTACGCATGTTCAAGTAATCATCAAACCCATTAAATCAGTATAATAAACGTGTCCCGCTGACAACTTAAGCCCAGTTTACACGACCAAACTTTCGCCAAACCAAACTCAGACCAAACTCAAGTTTGGTGAAAAAAGTTTGGCAAACTGTCCGTTTACACGAGCAAACTTTAGTTTGTCAAACGTTTGCCAAACTAGTGCCAAACTTTTGGAGGGAACCAATCAGATTGCGTTTAAAATATACGACATTTTGTGACATTCAACGTTTTAAAACCAATCATTTTATTAGTGCGCTCATAGTCATAGGTGTGACCGATGCGGAGGGAATTTCCCTCTCTTTCCCTTATAATTTTTATAGAAATTGGAACAGTATAAAAAAACTAAACGGAATATTAATCTTTTAATTTAATTCAATTTAATTAATTTGATTTAAGAACTTTCGTTTTTGTAATTGTAATTCCATAAGCAAGGATTTTCGGAGTAAAAATTCAGTAAATCAATCTCCTTTTCAAAATTCCAACCCGCCATTCAGATTTCAGATAAACTATTTTATAAAAAAACACATTATAGTGGAAGTGCAAAAAATCCACAAGGCTAGGACCCAACTGAAGTCATAAAACGTACGTATTGATGTAGTTTATATGCTCCTGAATGTGATTGGCTGTTTTCACCAAACTTTGCAAAAAGTTTGGTCCTACACCAAACCCGGTTTGACAGTTTGGTGGGAGTTTGGTCAAAGTTTGGTGCGGTTTGGTGTTCGTTTACACGGTCAAATTTTCACCAAACTTTCACCAAACTTGAGTTTGGTCTGAGTTTGGTTTGGCGAAAGTTTGGTCGTGTAAACTGGGCTTTAGGGCCTTTTCATGCGGCGAGTTAAACAACTTAAAAAAGCGTAATAAGTTTTTTGGGCATGGGGTTAAAAGTATTAACAGTTTATTTTAATTCCCCTGCAGGGTTAAACGAGTTAAAAAGTTAATTCAACTCGTTGAACTCGCACGCGAAAACGCGAAAAGGCCTTTAGATGAGTGGTAGCACATATGGTCCAATTTAGATCAGCATATTCGGTTTTGATTCTCGCCATAGACCAAAGTAGGAATCTACATGAATCTTTTTTTGCATTTAATCACAGTTTCTTTTTCGTTTTCAGCGCTCCAGTTACTCACAAACGATCCAGATCTCTCTCTCCGTCGCCGTTTGCAATAAAGAAACTAATGGTTGATGAAACGAAGTAAGCTGTACATTGATTTTAATTGGGTGATGAATTGATGGAATGATGAAGACTTTGATTACCTTAATTATGTTATTATCTGACAAGTTTTTGCTTACTGTAACAGTTTAGGTACATCGGCAACGACCGCCATGCTTAGTAACTTAGGGCCTTTGCAGAAGAGGTAGAGTGAGGTTAAAATTAACTCGATCCTTTTCACGAAAGCGCTAAAAGAGGGAAACTCAAGTGAGTGGAGTTAAAACGATTTAAAACAGTAAATTTAAACTCTTGTACTCCAGAGTTGGACATGGACACATTTTTTCTGACCGCGACCGCCCGGCAACCGCAGACGTCGTGACCGCGACCGCCCGCGTCCGCGACCGCAGCCCGCAGGCTAATTTTATGACCGCAAAAGCTTGAGTTTTTAACATTCAATTCTATGCAAAAAATTCACTTTTCTAATTTTTAAGGCATTCACAATGTTTTTTCAGCTACATCGCTGCAGTCGGTATGCATATATACCGTTTAGGGCTGGTGCAGCTTAGATATATAGTTTTCGACAGCGCAATTGAAAATTACACAGTTTGTTTTCGTTGCTAGTTGCTACATTTGGAGTGTTCGATAGTGGAATTCTGTGTGCAGGGTGAGTTTTTTCACTTTAGGTTTGCGGTTTACCAACCAACCGAACGGCAGCAGCAGCATAGTACCTAAATTAACACTGCTTGAAGCGTTGGTTTTCCTCACTTCGAGTATTTTTACCTTTAATATGTATCAAATCTTATGGCATTGATTGAAACTTTCAGAACTTATTGACTGAATTGAATTGGACTGAATTGATTGAAAGTTAGTTAGCCAGCGCAAAAACCATTTCATTTTGGCATCTAATGTACGAAATTTAAATTCCTGCTGTTTGATTATCACGAAGAGGAACTGTTAATTAACGCTCCTGTCAATTGTCACATGAAACAAAAGGTCCAAATTTCAGAAAAAGATTCGATAGTGATCGCGGAGTAAACTTGAAAATTCAAAATCTTTTGTCTTTTGCTGGTAGCTCATGGAAACGAGCAGAAACCGGCATAAAACTAATAAATTTACAAAACTGAAATTAGACAAAAAGGAGTAAGCAGATTAGAAACCCGAAACTAGAGCTAGAATTGACAGTCCTATCCAATCAACCAAGACGTTCTACTAAGATAACAAATGTAGAGCTGATGAAATAAGGAAAAGTTGAAAATATAGGAAATTTTTTCTACAAACTGGCCTAAATTGTAATTATTTGATAGAAATCTGCGGTCATTGCGGTCATGAAAATTTGACCACGACGCGATCGCCCGCGACCGTGTCCAACTCTGTTGTACTCTGCTCTAAGTCTCTACCCTTTCGTGAAAAGGCTCTTAGATAGGGACGTGGATTGCATGTTGGAAAACACCAGCATCGTTTTCGAACTTTTTGCCAATATATTTTTGTGGAAAGCAAAGAACGCAGTTTTTAATTAATTTCTATGTGTATGAATGATAATGAGTGCGGTGTGGCCTAACTCGTTATTATTTTTGACACAAAGTATATATGTACGCCGAGCCAAACAATCTAAATGATCATTTGACTGATAAACATGTACAATTCAATGCCTCCTCGGATAAAACTTTTTGTTTGTAGCATCAGCAATTATATACAATATCCGCGTTAGCATCTGGCCATCTAATCCAGATAATAGTTAAGGCGCATTCATAGTAGCAAACGCAGAGACGCGCGTCGACGCGTCTGATTGTAACATGCCGTTTTAATCGTTTAAAACTAATTGTAGCGTATTCAAACTCCGAACGCATGCAGACGCTTTCGTACGCGCGTCGACGCGCATCTATTCTACGCGCGTCTGCTTGCGACATCAGGAACTATGAATGCACCTTTAATGCTTGTGCTGTTGGATGGCCAAATGTTGCTTGGTTAAGTACCAGATCAGGGTCAAACACGTTTTTTAAAACGTATAGAGCTAAACTTTTGACAAATGTTTGACGTATTTGCCATCAAAGTGTTGGCCGCTCAAGGGGGGGCCCGTTTGACTGGAACTAACGGATGCTCATGATGCGGTTAAGGCAGCACAGTTACATTTTAGTAGCATCGCCTATGGCTCGGGTTATTGCGGGCTGCAATTTTTCACCTCCAAACCGTGGTTTTACATAAAAATCATTCGGGCGGAACCTCTTATCGCGAAAGAAACTGGGGTGTGGTGGGACTACTGAGATGATCCTTGTGCTTAAATGTTACATAGAATGACTGATTACCAAATAGAAAACTGGCTTTCATTACTTTTATTCAAATTTACTTTCATTTTTGTATATATGTTAGTTTGGTTCCTAATCACTTATCGGTTTATAGACGTAAGGTTGAATCAGTATTTCTGTTAATGCGAGAGGAATAATATTACAAGGGGGAATATATACAGCAGTCCTGAAACTTTGGAAGAAAAGCTAAGTTT
>JASAND010001823.1:0-11575 GCA_030248195.1 Trissonchulus latispiculum | reverse complement strand
TCTGACCGTATTCTATTTTTGTTTGTAGTCTTAAAGCAGGATGCCTCTGTCACTCGAAGCCTGGTTGTCTGGTTCTGAGAGTTTTGTCACCTCTACTAATCTGTCTAGCTTATCTCCACCTTCAGGGTCCCATAGCGTTCCTCGTTCCACACTCCCACCTGAGCCGCGCATTCCCACCATCCAGTATGAGTCGGGTCCCCCTGCAGAATCCTGGCTCCTGCCTCACCAGCGAGGCCCTGAGCGCCTTGACCTCCCGCTGCCTGATTCATTGCGCCGCTGTTCTCGGACCACCAAGATCTACGTTGCTCCAGGCACTACTGCATTGTTTGCTCCCGGAAAGACCGTTCGCATCCTCGAACCGGAGGTAACTGACATGTGCACGCTTCTCTGTACAAATTGTTTCTGGCGATATTCTTTGTCTTATCATGGTATTCCTACACAGATTCGCGCTGCTCCCCTCTCCCTTCTCTACGCGTCCTCCCTCCCTAAGTCGCGCCTGCAGTCCCGCATGCCCGCTGACTATAATGTTGAGTACCACTGTCCTAATCGTTTGTGCATGTCTGGACGTGTGCTTGTACTAAAAGCTCGTCTGGGGTGGAACCGCTGTTATTGGACCACCTACCATGTCCCCAGTACTGTTCGCATGTTTTTGGATGCTTTCCCCCGTGTGCACCCTGAATTGCCGCCTGACTTTGCATGCCCTGACTTGTAACTGTTGCATGTTTCTGTTTCTGTGTCTGTTGATGTGTTCCCGTAAGAACTGATTTTAGTGATTGCTTTTGGTAGAGCTTGTCAGCCTTGTCGCGCTATCCAGATAATTGCCCATTCCCTACCGTTTGACTCCCTTATTACAAGTTATGAGACAACTTACGGGAACGCACGCATGTTTGCATGTTTTTTGTACGTACTGCACCGATCCGGATCTGTTGAAATAATAATTGTCCGATGTATTAGCTATGGTGGGCACTGACTGATTTCGAATAGCTGAACGGAAAAAGACTTTAATGAACTCTAACTTGGGAATTTGAAACGTAGAACGTAGATACGATTTTATTTTTCTACTTGTGATTGGGCTAACTAACTTTCAATGGAATAAACGATTTTTTGACAGCAAGTCGGGATTTTGGAACTAATTGTTGATTACTAAGATACGTAAATATGTATAGTTAATCGACTGATCGCACTGTTCATGTTTTTGTTGTATAGGCTCTGTGTTCGCTATGTTTTGACTAATCGCTTCACGTTCGCTTATTGTTATGTTGTTATTTGCATCTTGTTTGGACACAATTTCCTAGACACTTGGTTTGATTAGAGCACCACGCA
The DNA here is from genome assembly GCA_030248195.1 of Trissonchulus latispiculum. Classification (NCBI taxonomy): domain Eukaryota; kingdom Metazoa; phylum Nematoda; class Enoplea; order Enoplida; family Ironidae; genus Trissonchulus; species Trissonchulus latispiculum. The sequence goes on along the minus strand of JASAND010001823.1, from coordinate 10,252 downwards.
ACGGAAAGACTGTAGGCTAGCACTCTTATCTACTTGATTAAAAGGAACTTAGGTTTAATTAATTATGAAGAATAAACACGAATAAACTTGGAAGTAGCAGTTATTGTTAGGCCCGTGCTATGTCTGTACTATTTTTAGTTTGATATTTTTCTTTGAAGCTTGGCTGCCTCCACCCTTCCATCTGCTTGGATCTCATCCCGCACCTTCACCAAGTTTTAACTAACCATTGTCTTCTTTGGCTTGATTTTTTAATGTTTGAATACTGACCTACTAACGCCTCACACACATACACATAGGTTCTTGGTTGAAGTTGACTAACCCTGTTGCAGAGAAACTAACCTGATAGATTTGACCGATGCGTGTTCCAAGCTGATTTCGACACACTAACACCACACCTGCACTGCATGTACTCACCTCGTTCTCCTTATACCTGCACACGCTGATTTTACATTTGTCCTTTTGCTTTGAGTTTATTAGCATATGATAGAATTAGAAATGAGTTGCAGACTTGGAAATTTGCTAATCGCGTGTGCTTTAGCTTGTTTATTTGTGTTGCTTATTTGTTTGTGTTCGCTTATAGGCTGTTTTGCTAGCAGTGGTTTTTTCTTTTTGGTTGGTCCGTGGTTCGATTCTTCCGATGATTGGCTGGTCCGTAGTTCGATGCTCCGGTTCATGATGTCAACGGCGACGGCGTTCTCCATTAAGATCGCTTCCGGCCCTTGGAAGACTGCCAACCGACCGCACACTTCACTCGCGGCCGTATCTACCCATCATCATTACCCTGTCAGGGAGAACCGTGTAACACCCACCTACTGGACTACGTTTCCATCGAAGTTCCCTCTGCCCATCCACCTGCTGTCGATGCCCCGGCCAATACGTCTTTTGGCGCCCCGGAAGCTCTGATCGATGCGGACTATAACCGATCACCTTCCCATCCTACCTTCAGTCCTGATTTCTACCTTTCACATCTGAGCTCTGACCGAAGCGGACTATAACCGGTCATCTCGACTCTACTCAACATCGCTGCATCATGCCGCCCAACCATCTACAGGAATATTGGAAATCGATCTGCCACTGTTGTGGACCATCATGTTTGTACATAGCTGTTTCTGCATGTAATTGTTGCCATTTGCACCGTACCATTTGTATCTATAATCGTCCCTCCCCCTAGTGAAAGATTACCCCATTTTTTGCGGGAAGGAGTGTGAGGGAAGCAGATAAGCTTGTTTAACTTTGGTTGGGATTTTTTGGATTTGGAGTTGGTTTTTGAGTCCGTAGAATCTGTTTTGAGTTGTTACTGGGATTGCTGAGGATGAGGATGCTTGCTTTTGTGTTTTGAGTCCTGTTGTGTTTTGAGCCCTGTTTTAAGTCCCGTTTTGAGCCTAAACTGTCCTCTATTGAACTTATATTTCTGCCTTTTCTGCCATATCTGTTGAATTGTTGGGAGTCTTCTGGCTGACTGTTATGTAACTTGTTGGGTCGTTTTCGGACGTCTTCGTTCTTTGTTGGGAAACATACAAAAGACTCTAATAGAAAAAGGGGATCTTAAATCTAATTTCGTAATGCTTGAGCAAACTAGTTAATTGGGCTGTTTCTGACAATTTAGAGGTTAAAGCTTATCTTTGGGGTTAATCAGGATTAATCGGGAATTTTGGGGAACCCCATGAGCCCTTGAGCAAACCACTATGTCACCTAAAATTACGTAACCTTCGTTCACACAATACAATCGCCTGGCATCAAAAGAAACAAAAAGACTTTTCCGACTACAGTATCCAAAAATTGCACGTGAGTCGAGAGGCGGAGCTAGAGTTTTGACTGACAGGTCTTCCCCATTTTTCCAGTCTAGTCTTGGGTTTTGGATTGCTGAAGTTCGGTCGGTTTTGGACCAGAAACGAATCTTGTGTTGTACAGGCCTGTAGCGCCTTTGACCTGTCTTTTGGCTTGCGGTGCCGTGAACCGCTTTACTGTGTACTGCTGACTCCCTCGACTCACCTGATATTTACCACCTCCCTCGACTCACCCGCTATTGACTACCTCTCGTGATTGAGCTGCCATTTTCGGTGACCTCTATTGGTTGGATCTGCATTTCGGACCGGGATCAAGAAGGTAACAAGTTGTCAGGTGATTGTGAGTTTTTCAGAGTAAGTAAGCAAGTGAAGTCAAAGTCCTATCTTTCAACACTGGATCAAAAACTCTTAAAGGACTGATTTCTACTTTTTCTCTATTTCGTATTAACCTGTCTGTCGGACACATGCAACATTAGCTGGGCGCCTAAGAATTGTATTCTGTAGTCTGTCGTACTGGTGTAACACTTATTGTTGAACTCATCCACTGTTTCAATGTGCAGAATTAGTTGTAATGCTGTATTTGTCTGTTAGGAAGTTTGCTCGAACAATATGCACAATTATGCTTGAAGTAACTGCTAAAATCTGGTTGTAATTCTTATAATTCCAAAACGTTTATTGATCATTTTTTGAGAAATATCTGTAATTGAATTTTACCCTATCTGTCCCGTACTTTGTCTAGGACCATTAAATTCTGCTGTCTATAGTTATTCAGACCGATTGGCAAGCCATTTCACCAGCGCTTGCGTTTGACCAAGTGAAAAGAGAGTCATTTCACCAGTACTCTCTAGATAACTGTTATATCGATATTTCGAACCCAATTTGAGGGTGTGTCTAGGCAAGATTGTGATAAAGCGATCGGGAACGGATATTGGGAGGCCTAATTCCTTATCGATTACTTACCTAATTTGGACATAAACTTGCATAACCAAACCCCGTTTTATCACATTTATACCAAGTTTAGGCAATAGACTAGCGGGTAGAAACCCAGACTCAGGCCCGTCTGCCGGCCGGAATTTATCCAAAATGACATAAACATTTTATGGTTCTATTTTATATTTTAGGTTGTGTGCTTTTCTGTGTATTTTTTGCAAACTTCTGTGTTTTTCTAAAACTCGATTTTTCGATTTTTAGTGCATTCAATTTTTGGTTAGTTTTGTCGATCTACCGATGAAAGCAACTAGATATTAGATACTGACTTGCATTGACGAATAGAAGGCGCATTTTAAAAGAAATTAGTTAAACATTGCCTCGGAAACTTGAACCTTTGGTGTGTTTTGAAGTGTGCTTTTAAGCAAAGTATGTTTTTTCCTTGAAAACGTGTGTGAAAACACAGTAAAATCAAAATTCATAGTTTCCCTTATATTTGATATCATCGAACTAGCAGTTTTTTAATTTGTATACTATAATCGTGTAAACGCTAAAATGACATCCATGAATTGAGGATTGGTCATGTGTCAGGTACTAATTACGTATATAGTGATAATCCCGTATACGAACACCTGTGCCTAAAAGTCGCATAACCTAACCAATTGAGTTCAAAATTTGCGTGGTCATATTTCAACGCATTTATGATCTATCTGTACTAAAAAAGTTGAAGACTTAAATTTTACGTTTCGCAAGGGGATCCAAAATTTTTGTCCACAGTTTTGCTGAAAAGCTTCATATAGGGACTTTCTGGGTCGCTCAGCACGAGTCTGAAACCTGTTTTAACAAACTTTTTGTTAGTTCAAAATAAGCTTATGTTTTAAGATTGATATGTAAGTTTATTGCGACGCTTAATAAAAAACGGTTTTCTGATCCGTGACCAGAAAGCCCCTATGCAGCTTTTCAGCAAAATCGGAGACAAAACATTTTTGGTTCCCCTTGGCCCCCCATACAAAACTTAAAAAATGATTTTTTTAAATTTAAGCTTTCTTAATACAGATCTATCAGAAATGTGTTAAAATGTACCCATACAAAAATTTTAGCTCAGTTGGTAGAGTTTTGCGAATTTTAGACACAGGAGTGCGTATACTGAATTATCATCCTGTATAGTATTCATGAACAACTGCCGGAAGCCCCAAATCTTTGAAGCCAAAACTTTGAATCTGTTATTTTCTATGGTTATTTTCTAAATTAGAAGGCGATGGGGTGCTGAGTTAAAAATGTTTGATTACAAAACAAAAGGTTCCAAATTAGATAATAAAAGGTTTGAAATTAAATTGGAGTAGAAATTAAAAACAATTAAATTAATAATTTAACAAAATACTGAGCGTAAAGATAGCACCACAACTTATACAATTTACACAAAGTTGAACATTTACAGTTACCAGGTTACCCAGCAATAACTCAAATATAACGTTTATAACAAACTTACGGCGAATTTAGAGATTTTTGAGAAGTTTCTTGAGAACAATAGAAAAAGAAAGAATTATGAATATTTTCTAAGGGGGTATTAAAGCGGCTGCTATTGCCTATATTACACGCATGTTTTTCCTTCACTCACCTAACCGTTTATGCCGTTTAACCGAAATGCCACTGGAGAACTGGGGTGCGTTTCACGAATCTATCTTAAGTTATTACTTACGATTAAGCTTAAGATAAACTTAATATTTAACTTATGGTGTGCCTCAGACATAATATAAAGTGTTGCACAAACCATCTCTTAGGGTCATCATAAAGTTTGAACTTAAGTTTTGACTTAGTAAAAACGTTTCTACTTAAGTTGTGCTTTAATTCAAATTTCCCGCCTAATTTTAAGTCATAACTTAGTGAAAACTTTATTTACTTGTACAAATTTATCTAAAAAGCAGTTATTTGCAAATTGGACACTGCGGTGTTCGTTGTGACCGCACCTACACTACATGTTTCCATTTCGTGCCCTTTTCTGCTTGATTCAAAACTTTCAATAATTTTCAAAACTCTTTCAAACCATGCCGAAACTCATGGGCCAAAGTTTGCATTGATCAAGAATACTCAATCTTCTAAATTTAATATTTTGGAGCTTAATTCTGAGTTAATGTAGGGCTATACCTACATTAAGTTTAAGAAGAAACTTACGAGGAAAGTGGAACTTAAAACTGCTTTGTGAAACGCCTACTTTCAAGTTATAACTTAAGTTGAACCTTAAAGTTCCGTCTTAGGAATGAATTTTAAGACTGCTTTGTGCAACAGTTTAAGTTGCAACTAGAACTAAAATCCAATTTAAGATAAACGTAGAACTTAAGTAGGCTTCGTGATACGCAACCCAGCCCTTACAGAATTTTTTTTTCATATTCTGGTTTACACTTGTGCACTGGTACACGAATTCCGACAAAGCTGTGCCTCCGTAGCTCAGCAGAGCGTTTGCCTAGTGCGCTAAGTTCGTTCCACTAGTGGGTTCGAGTCCCACCGGAGGTCCGAATTTTTCGGACTTTCGGTGATACATGAATTTCTTCTTCTTTCTTATTTACATTTTTATTATTATTCTTATTATTATTTATCATTATTCAATTTCCAATATACGCTGTAGCTACAGTTTAATGTCAAATAACCTTATAATTTATAATTTAATAGTTTTTGGAAAGACAAAAATTAACCGCGTACAATCTAACTTTGTTCTATTTGAGTTTATTTTTCTTTTTCTTTCGTTTTATTATTAGCCATCACCAAATTAGAACTGTGTAAATAATTATAATTTTGCAGTGACAATTGTTGAAGAACAAACATTTAAAACAATTTAGGACTAGCAGTATGTTCGAAAATGTTTCGCCTGAAGCCTTACCTTTTTAAAATCTCATGAAGCGATGAATTTATTCTTAAAAAACTGAAAGCAACGAAAGCGTTTGCCATCAAAAAAGTAAAAAGTTTAGTTTAGTTTAGCCCCCAAAATAAAATGTTTAAGATTTGCTTTTCTGTTGAAAATAGACAACTTTCAATAAATCAGCTGATTTGATTTTAATTTTGAGACAGCATCCCAGGTTGACTTATAAATGAACCTAAATAAATGTAAGTAAATTAAAAATAAAATGAAATAAAATTATACCTTATAAGGTGACTTGATATTAAAGAGTAGCTGAAACTTGCACTGAAAAACACAGGTGAAAATATACAGCAGCATTTGAAAACAAAATTTTGTGGGGCAGTTGTCTCGTGGGGCAATTGACCAGTGGGGAAGTTGTCCAGTGGGTCAAATGGCCGTGGGGCAGTTGTCAATTCGGAAGTTGTCAGTGGGGCAGTTATCAGTGGGCAGTTGTCCGGTAACAAAGCTTGCCTAAACTTGGAATGCAAGTCGAAAATTCAGAAAATTTTGGCCGCCATTCAAAAATTCTGGTTTGGCCCAGGGAAGCTAAATGAAAGAACAAACGAAACTAAGATTGTCACTACAGCACCTCCGACCCGAAAAATTCGGCCCCGAGGTGGGGATCGAACCCACAACCTTTGGCTGTCTAGGCCAACGCTCTACCGATTGAGCCACCCGGGCACAATCGAACCAAGCTTAAGTTGGAATTCGTTCCCAAACTGTAGTGACATTTTAGAAGACGCTTTCGCGCCGCTTTTAAAATTTGTGTGAACATACACCCCCATAAGTTTGCAAATTTGTGCCAAAATATGAAGGCATTCTGCCCGGGAATTACAGTTTTTGAACAATGAACAACATTACGCTTGAACAATGAAAACTGTTAGTTTTGGTCCAGTTCTAATAGCATCTCATGGTGATCTAATACTATGAGCATGACTATAGATTCGATTCAAATTGCGCTAATTTGTAGTTCACTGATTATACTGCAGTCTTAGAAATTTCAACCTGTTTCCGTTATAGACGGGTGCATACCTGATACCATCTGAATTGCCGAGCAGTTCATTCTTGTAGTGTTTGTACAGCCTGCCACACCACAAGAAAGCAACCGTACACAGTTAATAAGTAACCAAATACACGTAAACAAGTGAGTTCTACTAGATACAGCCGGTTCCCCCAATTAAATCAAGACTTTAAAAAAAGGCAAACTGAAGGCAGAATCATCCAATTCAGTGGTCCATTCAAAAGATGAAATAACTACGCGTGATTTGCTATTGGCTACATTTTTGCTCACACATACTCCGTATACGTGCCGAAATTAATGAAATCGAATGAATCGAAATCGAATGAACGTTGAGTCGCCCTTGGAACTAAGCGCAACTGGGGATGTGGGTATTAGGTTATCCAGTAAACGTTAAACCGTTGTACATTACGACCCGCTGTACGATCTTGCGTAGACAAGATATTGAACTAAACTAAATTTCCTGACAGTATCTCTAACTGTATTTGATTGCAAACCAATTGTAGCTGCCCCATAGACACAGAAAAAGCCGACGCCGTTAAGCAGTGTTTCGTAGAAGGCTTGGACTACTTGGAAGAATCAAGCGAGTGTGATTTTCTGCCCAGCAAACCATGCAACTACACAGTATTGAACGGTACGGTATCGTGTTTATGATCCGTAGTAAAATGAGTTATCGAACTGAGTATATAATGGGGATAAATTATCTCAGGTCATTGTGTAATTGTTATTCTTTGAAATCAGTGAAATAGATTACTTTAATAGATATCCACATTTTATACATCAGTAAACGTCAATGTATGTCTAGTTAACGCATGACTATTTAGAGTTCAGTTGTCCAGAAGGATGGGACAAACGAGAATTTGCTTGTTACAAGAATTTGCAGATCTATCAGAACTACACCGATACACTCGTAACATGCCAAGCAGCGAATGCTAGTGCCACCAGGGTATACTACTTAAACGACGCACATCAATATGAAGTTACTCAATATATGTAAGTTGCCCATGTGGGTTTGAAGCTATGCAGAACCCTTATACGTCATGACACACAACATTTGTGTCAAGGCTAGTTTAACACAATCATGCAGAAAATTCGTGGCAACCGGAACTGTAAAGCAGCAAGTTGTTTGTATCAAAGGTGTCATTAAAAGGACGTTTAGCAGGCCTACTAGCGTGGAGTGGTATGCTCTAGTTAGAACAGCAATAACCAAGCTTACATAAATATTTCTTGGAAGGCTACTGTTGCTGTACCGGCCTAGAAGCGATAAAATATTCGTGTATTCTGCCTTGCGTTAAAGATGGGAGCTGTTGTGTCTAGCTCTGCTTGCCAAAATAAAAATTACTAAATGGTAGATGCAGAGTGCGTAAACTATCCTAACTGTGGCTAATGTTGGCCAATCCAAACAACAGCAAACGCTGGCACTAAACTTCAAAGGAAAGAGACACCAAACAGCTCCCACTCCCACAGTATATTTAATTGTGGCTGTGGGAGTTATGCTTGAGTTGGGATGTGTATGGATGGAGTTATTTATTTCGGTCTATATAGTCCGGTCTTTATTTCGAGAGATACAAGAGCACATAGGACCAAATTTCACAGTAATTAGTGTTATTAGTTTTCCAGTTTTTCCTTTTTAGGAACGACGCAGGGATTCGTTGGATTGCCTATCATGCAACTGACCAACAAAACGAAGGTGCATCAGAACAGTAACGTTAATTCAAAGAATAATCGTTTTCATCCAATTTTTAAGGGAAGCAGCCATAAAGATTAATAAGACTGATATGAGAGTTTAGTGAATGACCCTGTGGTGTAGTGGTTAGCACGTCTGTCCCGGGGTCAGAAATGCTGTGGTTTGAACTCCGGCTGACCCAATTCTTTACGTTGAATGATAAGTGAACAGAACCTCCCTCTTCCTTTTTCTCTCTTAGGACATGGTTCCGTGGGTACAAGAGCTTTTCGGTAAAGTTTTCAAAAATATATTCTCAGTGGTTCCCATATCCTGGGAATGCAACTTCTGGGTGTGAATGTGTCAAATTAGTTTTCGGTTGCTTTGGTTCCTATTCTCAACACTATTTTGTTTCAGGAAAAGTGCAGTTTGAGGCGTGACCCCTAAATAATTCTCACCAGTCTTTGGTTTCCAAGAAAAGTGTAGTTTGAAGTGTGTAAGTGCTGCCTCAAATCTCACAACTTTGAGTTTCAAGGAAAACGGCTGTTTAGTTTTCAGCGATATCGAAACCGTGATTTCATGATTATTGGGATCAGTATCTTTTGACAGATGCACTAACATTTTACCGCACAATGCGCCAAATTGAGGACTGATCATCAGTAAAGTATGCATTGGGAGCGGCTGACTGGCGCACTTCGAGCCACTTTTGCAGTAAAATATTATTGCCGGAAATGCTTTAATTCGGTATACCGGATTGCTTATTTCGGTCCCCCAGCTTTTGGTCTCCATCCGACCTTGACGTGCTCATCGCCGAAATTTTAAAGTTTGGCGGGTTTGAACCAAGATAACTCTGCACAGCTTGATTTCGGAATCCAGTATTTTGTCTAGTTTTTGAAATCATATGTGAAATTTTTTAAATCATAGAATGAGCGAATTCCGCTACTATCGATTTTGGACCAAGACAATATCCCCAAAGCGATCCAGAATCTATTTGGGCACATATTGTTGGCAGACTACGCAAATCATGATGAAACTTTCCAAAATACTCCATTCAGTATTCTAAGACCACTTGCGTAATATAGCTTTAAAACTTCAACATTCCGTCCTGTGCAGACTTGCCAATTTCTGACAGCTCTTTGCAATTATATTCATCCTAAAGATATCATTAAACTCAGTATTTTTGCTTTTAGAAGCATCTTTCTATCAGTTTGCTATCTTGAGATATAACCAATTTTCACATTTTTACGTCGAAACCAGTGCAATTTGCTGAAATCCAATTATTCATAATATATTTACCAACTCAAACCGAAAGATTAAGCCATAGGTGATAGTTTGACGAACCTCAGATGCCAATTATCTAAGCAATCTCTGTTCTTCCCAAAATGCTACGACTATTTTTCAGCGATTGTGGAACATTTATTTATGCAAGCTAGAGGCTCGGCATTTAATACAAGTGCATCACACAAAAATGGACGCTTGTCACACTCTTATGTATTATCAAGAGTACATAATATAAAAGAGTGTGACAGCAGGCAAGCTATCCGTTATCAGCTAAAGGTACATGCTCTGCACGCTAACGGCTGACCCCATACACAAACGTGTATGTTCACTTCAAAGAAATTCGCACGCTATCTTTGCGTTATAAAGCTCGAAGCAGACACAAATTGGACGCACGCAGGCGTTGCGTTTTCGAGCTTTAACACGTAAAGATACGGCGAGTGAACGTACAGAAACGTGTACTGGGTACACATTTGTGGGGGGTCACTAGGTACACATTTGTGTATGGGGTCAGCCGTTAGCGTGCAGAGCATGTACCTTGAGCTGATAACAGAGAGCCAGCTAGCTGTCACACTCTTATCTATTATGTACTCTTGGTATTATGTACTCTTGCTCTAAGTAATGAATGAGCAATCATGGTTCAAAGTTGATGTCTTCAAAAGGAATCACCACCTTAAATACCGTAA
>JASAND010001821.1:0-32432 GCA_030248195.1 Trissonchulus latispiculum | reverse complement strand
AGGTGGTGATTCCCTTTTCTCACATAAAGTTTGCACCATTACTCATTGATTACTTGGAGTGGTAAGAAGCCATTTTTATATCAAAATGTAGCTTGACATTTTCTCTTTTTAACTCGTGCCACGAAACTAATGTTTTCTAATTTTTAACACATTTTAGAAGAAGTATAATTTTCCAGAATTTTTGCAGACTCAAGTAAATTTTTTCGCGAGACGTCGGCTATATCATTCAATACCTCCATCAAACAGCTGGGGCGATTTTTTAATTATTGTGAAATCGCTCTTCGTTATAGAGAGAAATAAGCTGAAATGTATGTTTAACCTGCCTACTTTTTCCAAATTTGTCAAGCGATTACTTTAACTAGAAAGCAGCAATCGGGGCAACTAAAAAATCGTCCCTGGGTATATTTGTGCAGAACACATTTGTTCAGTAGCAGCTCTCCAGCTTGCATGGTGAATGCTCCACAATCTTTGGAAAAAGATTGGTCGTGTTTTTGCAAAAACTACATTTTTTATGATAGCAACCTGTAGGATAGCAGTTGGAAGGCGATCATGCGTCGAATAATTTGTCCCAATGAAACCGTCAGATCGACGCCCTTAGTTTGATTTTACGCCTTGCGTAGTTCAAGAAATGTTGGATTATTTGATTTCTGCAAAAATGACAAGTTTTCGACGAAAAAACAAGAAAATCTAGAGAAAACTAGAGAAGAGAAAAGCTAGAAACTTCCTTTAAAAGCAAAAATGTGAAGCTCAATGAGATCTTTCGAATGAATATGGTCATAACTGTATGGCAGCTGCCAAACGTTCAGAAATTGGGAAAAAGCACACTGATCGGAGATCTCGAATTTTTGAAACGGGATTGCGCGGAGGGTGTTAGAACGCTAAAAGAACTTGTTTCGGAAAGTTTCGTCAAATTTCATCTTGATTAACGCCGCCAAACAACAATATGTGCCCAAAAGGAATCACCACCTTAACATACATTAATTTCTAATGCAATTGGCACAGTACTGTGGACGAAAATATACCAAGGCAACATTTATGCAGGAAATTCGCTAACTAACTAATGAGCGCTAACTTCACAGCGTTGGCATAGTGTGAACATTACTGTTAGTCTGCTCACCTAAGTAAGGAAGGGATTCGAATAAAATATAGAGAATGATTGAAGTGGTGGGTGCGATCAAGTCAAAAACCAATTCTTGATTTATGCAAATTCTGCTTTTTCTTATAATACGGAAACATTGCACTGGATTAAGGGTAACCGAGCTTTAATTTTTGCGTTCGGCATTCAAAGGTTATTTTTTAATTTGCTCAGCAATTATTGGTTTGGTTGGCATAGACACTGAGTAGTAAAACTTGAGGGGAGGTGAGGTATATTAGCAGGTGAATGGAATGGAATGGAAGCATAGGTGTAAGGTGGTCTCCCAGGCATAGTTTCACCAGTGGGGGGGGGGAAGGATAGGGAATTATTCCCCCCAAAATCTTCGACCAACTTTCCCCCCCCCCAAATTTTACTATCCCCATAGTTTCCTTAGGGCTAGGGGGGATGGTATCCCCCCCAAAATTTTCGACCAAATTTACCCCCCCCCCTCCCAGATTTTTTGACTTACCCTCCCCCAACTTTTGGCTACACGTACACCCCCCCGAACCCCCCCCCCCCCAAACGATTTTTGGACCCAAAAAGTTAGCTAAGTTTGGTCGTTTTTTTGAAAAAATTTTCTAAAATTTTGGACTAAAATCGCTTTAAAACGGTGCAAAAACGCCTAAAACGTTAAGAATAAGCCTTATTTTGATGAAAAAAGGGCTAAATTACAGAAAATTTTGCAGTTTTTGGCCATTTTTCGAAATTTCTGAGGTCCGAATTCTGGGAGGGGGGGGTCGGGGGGGTACCCCCATCACATTTCGGAGGTCGGCCAAGATTTATATACCCCCCCCCGCCCCCAGGCCCAAAGGTCAAGCGAAACTATTACTATCCATCCCCCACTTTTTGGTACCCCCCCCCGCCCCGAACCCCCCCCAACTAATTTTGTACCCAAAAATTTAGCTAAATTTGGTCGCAAAATGGTCATTTTTTGAAAAATGTTTCTAAAATGTTGACCAAAATCGCTTTAAAACGGTGCAAAAACGCCTAAAACGTTAAGAACAAGCCTTATTTTGATGAAAAAAGACTAAATTACAGAAAATTTTGCATTTTTGTGGCCATTCTTTGAATTTTCTGAGGTCCGAATTTTGGGGGGTTCCATTACATTTCGGGGGTCGACCACCAAATTTCCGAAGTTTACCCCCCTCCCCCCAACCCAAATTTCCGGTGAAACTATGCTCCCAGGGGTTTTTATTTCGTTGCTGACGTTTATGCCAAATAGCCTCCCCTCAGCGACCTCAATTCTTTAGACCATCCAGAGGTGTAACGGGCCTAGGTGTAAGGTGGGGGGGGGGGGGGGGTTTGGGGGTAGCCCCCCCAAGCCTTTTTCAACCCTCCCCCCAAAACTTTTTGGGACGTCCCCCCCCAACTGGGGGGGGGGGGGTAGTCGCGCCGAAGGCGCGAAAAATGGCTAAAAATTGGGTATTTTTTGGGTAAATTTTGTAAAAATTTTCAAAATTGTCCAAATTTGTGGGTTAAATTGTTTCTTGGTATGAGAAATACACGTTTTTCACTGTATTATGGATCTTGTGACTCGAGATTGTCTTTATTTTGGAGTGGGAAACATGTTGGCAATGAGGTTTTTGAGTTAAAACCACTGTCTAGTGTTAAAACTTACTTTATGGTTAGATGTTTTTCGGTATTAGCAATGGCTGAAAATGCTATGTTTGGCATAAAAAAAGAAAAATTTTTTTGGGGGAGGGGTTGGGGGGGTCCTGGGGGGGGGGTTGGGGGGTGCCAGGGGCCCCCAGAAAATGTTGGGGGGGGGCCTCCCCCCCCCCCCCCCCCAAATCTCCGTTACACCTTATGGTAACGGGGAGATTTGGTTGGGGGGCCCCTCCCCGGAATTTTTGGTGGGGGCCCCCTTTTTTAGACCCCCCCCCAAACCCCCCGAAACCACCCCCAAAAAAGTTTTCTATTTTTATGCCAAAAATCGCATTTTCAGCCATTGCTAATGGCGAAAAACATGAAATCATTAAGTAATTTTAACATTAGACAGTGTTTTTAAACTCGAAAACTTGATTGCCAACATGTTTCTGAGTCCAGAATAAGGTCAATATTGAGTCTAGAAGTCCATAAAACCGTTATAAACGTGTATATATTTCTCGCGATAATAAACACGTTAAGCCAAAAATTTGGACTTTTTTGCAAAATTTACCCTTAAAATTCCCAATTTTTGGCCAATTTTCGCGCCTTCGGCGCGACTACCCTCCCCCCCCCCCCCGCCCCCCCAGTTGGGGGGGGGGCGGGGGCCCCCAAAAATTTCGGGGGGGGGCGGGTTTGGAAAAATGGCTGGGGGGGGTTACCCCCATAGGTGTACCAGGCTACAGTTTACCTCCTCTGAGACCCCCACGACCAGACCCCCCCTCCCCCCCACCCGACCTCAACTACCCCCCCCACCACGCCGAGCTCAAACCCCCCTCCCCCCCCCCTAAACTTGGGTCCAAACCAAGTAAAAAATGCAAAATTTTTTGAAAAATTTTTTGCAACTTCTGAAAATTTTTGAAAAAAATTTGAAAATAGGCTGTAAATCACCTATAAACAGCTAAAGATGGTTATTTATGCCAATGAAAAGATAATATACGCAATTATAAACCACAATCTGGGCTAATTTAGGCATATTTTAGCACAAATTTATCAACTTTCAAGCCTTATTTTCGCATACGAAAACTATTGACAGAAGCTTTTGAGTACGTTTAATGTGATGTACATCGAAAAAGAAGAATTTTTAGCTACAATAACTTGGGTGCAGTATAGGGGGTCCCCCTTCCCCAAATTTCGGATTTTGGCGGGGTCCGCCGAGTCAAATTTGGACCTTCTACTCACCCCCCCAACCCAAACAACAGGTGGTACACCTATGGTTACCACCCCCCCCCCACCCCCCCCCCCCCCCAATTACACCTATGAGGCCATCTCCCAAAAAATTTAGACCATCTAGTTTTGCTAGTTTGTATGTTCTGCGCAGTTGTTCGCATTGCATTACTGTGGCAAAATCTCAAATCGCAAATATATAATTGCGAAAAATACACGTTTTGAACTGTATTATGGACTTTCTCACTCACCGAAACCGCACCGAAATGAGGTTTTTTCCGACTACCACAAAATTGTCCCGTCCAAATGCAGTTCTGAGCTGTTCACGTGAAAGAACGCATTAAACTTGCTATGTGAATGACTTTTGAGCAACTAATAACCATTTTTAGGAGTTTGGCAGCAAAAGCAAAAAATGGTTTTATTTTCCCATTTTTTAAAAATTCTACTGGCAGCTTGCCAAGCGTTGCAGGAAGACAAGACCGACACTTTTGGAAAGAGCACATGTTGTTCTCATAGAAACTATTAAAAGTTTATCTAACTATGTAAATACTATGGAAAAGTTTCTACAGTCATTTCAAAAATAGCAAATTTTGAATTTTTGGGGGTCGAACACTGGAAGAACTTTGCTAAATAGAGTCGTTAGTAACTTGCTGCGCAAGGTACAACGCTTTTACCGTGAATTTTCTACGGAGTTTTAATGAAATTTTAATATGTTTTAATGGATTTACAATTATAGGGGTCGCGGTAGCGACCCCTATAATATGAGTGAAAATGGTCGAATGACCGTGTAAAACAAGGCTGCGCAGAAGCTGCGCAGATTCCTGCGCAGATCCTGCTCAGATTATGTGCGCAAAAAATTGTACGTGTCGAGTTTTAATATTTGCCAAGTTTCATCCCCGTACCACTTTCCGTTAAAAAGTTGCGCCAAAAATCGCTTACGAAAATTGTGTTTTTTCTTTTTTTCCGGTTTCTCGCTTTTGATGTCTCATAAGGGGGTTTTGTAGCTTGAATAACTACAGATAGAAAAATTTTTGCCTATGAAACCCATATATATTCTTGTAGTACAAATCGAAAATAAGAAAATAAGCTAGTTTTTATGCCTCCCGGAGCCGGAAAAAATTTTTGGCTGGGGGCCAAAGTCGGCCAAAACGCTAAAATGGCCAAAAAGTATGCTTCAAAGGCGCCTTAATAAGTCAGACTGGGCTATATATGGGGCAATACTGACTATATGGTTAAACAGTACACATATCGGGGTCGTTCAAATGCTATATGATTTTCCGTCTCTGTGCGTGATTTTTCGGTACTGGCCGACCAAAGTTGGTGAATTTTGGGTCGAAATTTGAACTTAATTTTTTCGCTTATTTTGCTACATGGGTGGCTCAAACTTTGCATACAAAGGTTTTTTGGGACGGAGAATCGATTCCCGCTAGCAGTTTTGCTGCCCGAGTAACCCAATTTGCTGGTCTGGTTCCACTTGACCGTCTGAGGGGTCAAGTCGGTAACCGCTTCCCGGAGGTCCATGGTAGGCTTTACTTAGCCTCTCCAAACTTGGTCTATAGGAGTTTTCTGGTGCGCCCAGCCCATTCCCGGTGTCCGTTTTGCCGTCTGACCCACCCATCTTGCTGTGCTGGTTCCACTTTGCCGTCTGGAGGGTCCGGTCGGTACCGACTTCCGCGAACACAATATAGAACTGTACATAGCCTCTCAAAACATTGTCTATAGGGGTTTCCTGGTGCGCCCAGCTCATTCCTGGCATCTCTTTTGCCGTCGGACCCACCCTCTACCCCCCTCCCTCTTGCTGTGCTGGTTCCACTTTGCCATCTGGGGCGGTAGGTGGGAGGTCAAGTGGTCAAAAATGAAATTTTCCAAAGTGGTCAAATTTGGTACCAAATGAAAGCCCTAAGCGAGCTGAGCAACTTTTGTCATAGAACTGCATGCTCAAAGTGGCTGTGGAGTGCTGTGGTGGGGGGGGGGGGCGACTTGGTGATTTTGGGTCAAAACTAAAATTTTCCAAAAGTGGTCAAATTTGGTATCAAATGAAAGCCCTACGCGAGCTGAGCAACTTTTGTCATAGAACTGCATGCTCAAAGTGGCTGTAGAGTGCTGTGGTGGGGTGGGGTGGGGATTTAGGTCATTTTGGGTCAAAACTAAAGTTTTCCAAAAGTGGTCAAATTTGGTATCAAATGAAGCTCTACGCGAGCTGAGCAACTTTTGTCATAACACTGCATGTTCAAAGTGGCTTTAAAGTGCTGTGGTGGGGTGTGGTGGGGTGGGGACTTGGTGATTTTGGGTCAAAACTAAAATTTTCCAAACGTGGTCAAATTTGGTATCAAATGAAAGCCCTAAGCGAGCTGAGCAACTTTTGTCATAGAGCTGCGTACCCAAAGTGGCTGTAGAGTGTAAGCGGTACGAGCTGTGGTTGGCTTGCTTGCTACTAATACATACCTTCAGGAGCATACATATATAAAATAATATAAAACAAGAACAAAAAGTGCTCCTTCGTCGCATGTAAAATACATATGAGTCTTCGTAGGCAGGTTGTACATAATCAAAAACTAGCCTGTAAAATACATATGAGTTCCGTAGGGAGGTTGTAAATTAAGGAAAACAAGTTGCAACCGCTTAACATATGAGCCTGTCCTACAACGAGGCTCATATTGGTGTCACAGTGCATTCCACATTAAAGCCTCATTAAAGAACCTCAGCTTCATCCACATTACGGAAAAAATGTATAGACGTTGTGGCCCAGAAGAAATGGACTGAAGTGAACTACGACTGCTCAAGCTGAACTTTACATGCAACCTGATGTTTCCTGAAATACTATGGCACACCTAATATTTCGCGATACGCTGTGTTACACGGTACTTCTAATGCATTCTCGAAACACTTTCACATTACACACGCAGAATGCGTTCCCACTTGGCTCTGAATCAGAGCGCCTCATGGCGTACCGTATTGAGCATATGCACACTATAATGACTGATCAACAAGCTATGTGAAGGACAATTTGTAATGAAAAGCTTTATGCAGTATGTATTTGTATAAAAGTAAAATATATATCTGCAAATTATTCGTATTATGACATACGCCAATATGAGCCTCGTTGTAGGACAGGCTCATATGTTAAGCGGTTGCAACTTGTTTTCCTTAATTTACAACCTCCCTACGGAACTCATATGTATTTTACAGGCTAGTTTTTGCTTATGTACAACCTGCCTACGAAGACTCATATGTATTTTACATGCGACGAAGGAGCACTTTTTGTTCTTGTATAATATTAAACCAACCACACACAACTACCAAACAACCACCCCCCAAGCTAAAGATACTGATTTTACAACAACAATGATACCACATGGTAAAATCGTTATAAAGACAATTATTAAAGTTGTAAAAGTTGTAAAAACGTTGTAAATTGATTGAATTGCATTTACAACGATTTTACAAGAGCTTTGCAACAATTTTACAACGTGGTAAAATTATTGTAAATATATATATACGTATTAAAACAACCGTTGTAAATTCATTGAAATCTTATGGTTAAATCGGATATAATCAGTATAAATCCATTAAAAAATATTAAAATTTCATTAAAATTCTGTGGTAAATTCATGGTAAAATCGTTGTGCAGCCATTTACAACGATTTTACCCCGCAAAGTTCTTCCTGTGAAAAATGCCAAAATTTTCAAAATGTCATAAAATGTCCAAAAGCGGTCCGATTTTGCTCAAATTCCGTGTGGTAGGTGGGATGGGCCCTGCCAACTTGCGCGCCAAATTTGAGCCCGCTAGCTCATCCCCATCGCCCAAACGGGGGGTTGGTTTTTTCCCCACCACTTGCGGGTTGGTTTTTTCCCCGACCTCTATAGTTATTAAAGCTACAAAACCCCCTTAACACACGTCAAAGCGGAGAACCGGAAAAAACATCACTCTCGTAAGCGATTTTTGGCGCAATTTTTTAACGGAAAGTGGTACGGGGATGAAACTTCGCGACATACTAAACTCGACACGTACAATGTTTTGCGCACATAATCTGCGCAGCTTCCGCGCAGCCTTGTTTTACACGGTCATTCGACCATTTTCACTCATATTGAGGGGTCGCGGCAGCGGCTATGATAGACAAAATTCGCGCCGGGGGCGCGAAACTTTTTTAATGGTATAGAAATTAAAATGCATCAATGTTGAGCTAATTTGAAGCATTAATGTACAATTTGTGCATGTTTCTAATAAAGTTGCGCGGGCGTAAAAGTTTTCTTTTGCCCAATTTTTTCAGGGGGGGGGCAAAGCCATTACTTTGGGTGGGGGTGCCGCCCTCGGGCTTATGGCCCCCATAAACACCCTTCCCCCCAAGAATCGTTCCCCCCCAAAAATCCCCCCCCCCCAAAAAGTGGGTGCCCCTTTTGGTACCAACTTTTGCCCTGAAAAAATCGCTCAGAGGGCCAAATTTTCAAAAATTTTCCGGCTTCGCCGGAGATTTTTAGTCGATTTTTGCCTATTTAAGCACTAAATCAGCTTATTTTTAGCGCCCCCCCATATCTACGCTAGTGCCTACTATGGACCTCCAGGCAGCGGTTACCGACCTGACCCCTCAGTCTCAGACGGTCAAGTGGAACCAGCCCAGCAACTTGGGTTGCTCGGGCAGCAAAACTGATAGCGGGAATCGATTCTCCGTCCCAAAAAACCTTTGTATGCAAAATTTGAGCCTCCCATGTAGCAAAATAAGCGAAAAAATTAAGTTCAAAGTTCGACCCAAAATTCACCAACTTTGGCTGAGCTCAACTCAACTCAACTCAACCAACTCAACCAACTACTGAGGTTGAAGACTTAAGCTAAGGTTCGAACCTCGCAAACTGCGGAACATGAATGCTGGAAAACTCAAACTGGCAGGGATAGGTGCCCCATGTCTGTGTGGTGCCTGTATGGTTAAGATATAAACTGTCTGACTCTTCTCTATCGGCCTGAGCACAATTTTGATTGGTGAAGTCCTACGGCGACGTTAGTAGCAGAGTCGAAAATCACGAATTTTGCTATAACTCGTTGAATATACGGAGTTGAGCTCCAATTTTTGGAGGTTTAACTTTTACGTCGGGTTGCTACAAGTCCTGAAAGTTTGAGCCAAATCGATTTTTGAAGGTTGTCCGGAAGTACAGGCAGTACAGTCGAATTTCTCAGAAATCGACGATCCCGGCCCCGGTGGTCAGGCCCCGGTCAAAACCGGGGCCAAAAATTAGCAAACTTTTGTAAATTTTTGACATTTTTTGACGAAAATTTTGAAATTTGGAAAGCTAAGAACTGTTTATCTTCCAACCGATTTGAATGAAAACAACGATAGTAACGTTTGTATATCAGAAATTATTGCAAAATTTGAATTTTCAAGAAAATTTTTAAAAATTTTCTATTTGGACCCCCGATTTTCAGGCCCCGGCCCGGGTAGTGGCGGCCCCGGTGCATCTCTAATATATATACAACCAGCAAAAGTTTCAATTTTGGTCCGGAGTTGTCCGAGGATCGGATTTTGGGTGTGTCGACTATATATTTTGGGCACCCTAGTCGGAGGAGTTGGGCCTCGGCAGCCAAACTTATAAATGTTAAGTTTGGGTCTTGTGGCTATTATAGTCAGAGGGGGAAAACATGACGGAAATTTCCCCTGCGTACACCCAGTAAAAAAATTTGACCATGTTTTTCCCCCACATTGGGTCCACTAGAGCGGGGAAAAACATGGTGACCAAATTTTAAAATTTTTGCGTATGCTTCAGGAAGGCGTAACTAATGCTTCTATAGGAAAGAGAATGCTTTAAAACCACTAAAAACCTCAAAATATACCAACTTTGAGCATTTTTGAAGCTTCTAGCTCGAAAATTTGATTTGCAGCATCAACATGCCAGGTTTCATAAGTTTCTATGGTAAAAATCAAAATTTTGAAAAAACTTAAAAAATGATGGAATATTGCAATTTTTAACACAACTAACTTGTTTCTAGTGATATTCTGCATATTATGGCCAGTTCCCAGCAGGTTTCATGCCCAAACAGGTTAGGTACGGCGGATTTAGCCATTTGACCAAAAAATCGGGTTTAAGCTTGCTGTGAGGTTTAGAAGGGTGCCTAAGTAGTTTTGCACGCTAAAAACAGCTGAAACAATGCTCTTAAACCATTCTAAATGGTTGGTTGGTACAGATCCGTGTCATGTTTTTTCCCCGCACCATGTTTTTTCCCCCGATTTGCGGGTAAAAAAACATGGACAAATCCTGTTACTGCCAAAGCTGAGTGAGGTATATATAAGAGAAGTTTGAATATACGATTGGATAGGTATTTGCCCACGGTACATAACGGTATACTCAAACCGATCCAAATCCAAGCGAAGAAAAAGTTGGAGGCTTGCTTCCCTATTCATGTTTTTCTCCCCCCCCCCTGACTATACCATGGAAAATTTTTCCGGCTGCGGCTTGTAGTTAGCCGCCTAGGTAGATGATTTTTTGTCAGTTTTCTGGCTGATTTTTTGTGAACATTGCTATACGTTAAACTTTTTTATTTGGCGGATTCCAAAAATATGGAACTTTCTGCCTGAAAGTTTTAACCTGTAAAAAAGTTGAGCAGTTTCAGCAGAGATTAAAAGTCGTTAACTTTTTTGCGTGGGCGAGGAGTTAAATGAACAGCTGCTGGTCGTTCCTCGTCCGTCTTTGTTTTGAGCTGATCGATCTATATATGTATACGTATGTGTATTTGTTGCCTGGGCTTTGTCTAGCCGAAAAGGTCTAAAGTTGCCAAAAATGCAATAACTGCTATATATAGCTATGCTAAAAAGTGCCCAAAAATTGAGTTTGAGTACCAAACTAGCCGATTTTGGCCAAAAATTGGCGAAGTAAAAAATTTGATAATTGCATTTGTTGGGCACCTTATAGTGAGTGGGGGGAGCCCAAAAAAGTGGGGGTGGGACGCTGAGTGGGGAGGTCGAGCGGGGGACGCCGAGTATATAGTGGGGAAGGGAATCGAGCGGGGGGGCCCAGGTTGTCGTTGTTGATTGTTGCTGCCTTTGTATATAGTAACGTATTATGTTTGTTTATGGTTCTTCTTGGTAAAGTAAACTATTTTCTTCTTCTTTTATGATAGATTAAAACGCTTGAAAAGTTATATATATATATATATATATATATATATATATGTATATTATATAATATGTGTCGCGGCAGCGCCCCCTATAATATGTCTGAAAAGTGGCTGGAGACAGTGTAAAATAAGCTGCGCAGAAGCTGCGCAAATTGTAGAGCACATCGAGTTTAGTATGTCTGTGAAGTTTCAGCCCCGTATCACTTGCCGTTAAAAAGTTGCGCCCCGGACCGGTTATGGCGGCGATGTTTTTTTTCCGGTTTCTCCTATTTGATGGTTGTATTGTACATAATGTTCGCCGCTTTCACGTGATCTGCAGCGGTGGGCCAACCTAAAGGGCTATGAGGTCTAGTAGTACCCTCTAAAGAATTTAAGAATCACAACTTTTTTTGCGCCGCAGCTGCGCCACAGCGCCGCAGTGGCGCCGCAAAGTCGGCTCATAGCGAAAAGTGACCATTTTTGTGGTCGTCGCTCAGGTCGAACGTTACGAGCTGGAGCTGATTTCTTTTTATATTCAGAAATTACATATATTGAACTAACTAACGGTCCAGGTTGCGTTTCTCTATCACTTCCCTAGCGACCACAGTGGCCCGTCAAAAATGGCGAAAATTCGAAAAATGAAAAATCGAAATTTCTCGCTATCTATTTAACTTTGAAAGCTCAAATCTTCCATACAACGGTTTTCTGGCACGGAGAATCGATTCCCGCAGTCAGTTTTACCGTCAGACCCACCCATCTTGCTGGGCTGGTTCCACTTTGCCGTCGGGAGGGTCAAGTCGGAAACCGCTTCCTGGAGGTCCATAGTAGGCTCTACCTGGCCTCTCAAAACTTTGTCTATAGGGGGTTTTCTGCTGTGCCCAGCTCATTCCCGGTACCGTTTTGCCGTCCGACGCTTCCCCCCCCCCCCTTCCTGGGTCCATAGTAGGTCCTCTCCTCCCCAAACTTGTCTGTAGGGGTTTTCTGTGTGCTCCAGCTCATTCCCGGTGTCTGTTTTGCCGTCCGACGTGTATCTATATTGCTGGGCTGGTTCTACTTTGCCGTCTTCCAGGGGTCAAGTCGGAAACCGCTTCCTGGAGGTCCATAGTAGGCTCTACCTGGCCTCTCAAAACTTTGTCTATAGGGGTTTTCTGGTGTGCCCAGCTCATTCCCGGTGTCCGTTTTGCCGTCCGACGTGTCTATATTGCTGGGCTGGTTCGACTTTGCCGTTTGAAGGGTCGGGCGGGTAGGAGGTGGTCAAATGGTCGAAATAAAGTTTCTCAAAAGTGGTCAAATTTGGTATCAAAGGTGAAAGCCCTAAGTGAGCTGAGCAACTTTTGTCATAGAACTGCAAACCCAAAGTGGCTGTAGTGCTGTGGTGGGGTGGGGTGGGGGGACTTAGAGGCGATTTTGGGTCAAAAGAATTTTTCAAAAGTGGTAAAATTTGGTATCAAATGAAAGCCCTAAACTGAGCTAACTCTTTGTCATAGAACTGCATGCTCAAAGTGGCTGTAGAGTGCTGTGGTGGGGTGGGGTGTGGACTTGGCGATTTTCGGTCAAAAATGAAATTTTTCAAAAGTGGTCAAATTTTGTTTCAAAAGAAAGCCCTAAGTGAGCTGAGCAACTTTTGTCATAGAACTGCATACCCAAAGTGGCTGTAGAGTGCTGTTGTGGTTGTGGGGTGGGGTGGGGACTCGGGCGATTTTGGGTCAAAAATAAAGTTTTTCAAAAGTGGTAAAATTTGGTATCAAATGAAAGCCCTAAGTGAGCTGAGCAACTTTTGCGGTGTCGGATTTATGCCTTTCTCAACCGGAATTTAAAGGATAGACATAGGCCCAACACACATATTATCCCCTTTTGTGCGGAGCATTTTTGTTACTTGTATATATATCAGTTACAACATTACAGCCAGCCCCTCCCATGTTTGTTGACCTTTTAAAACCTAGTCCTCTGTCCCCGTAAAACCTAATGTCACCTCACCCTTATTGCGTTTTTCACGCTCCATCGAAATATTTATATATATATTTAGCCCCTGTAGAATGTCCTCTAGTCGTGAAGATGGATGTAAGGTTTACGTCGGAGATTTGGGGAATAACGCAACAGAGCGCGACATTGAGGACGCTTTCAGCTACTACGGTCCGTTGAGAAGTGTTTGGGTTGCAAGACGACCTCCAGGATTCGCTTTTGTCGTCTATGAGGATCCGCGTGATGCAGAAGATGCTTGCCGTGCTCTTGATGGACGGTAGGTATTCCGTGTTAGGTATATACCTACCATAATCCCTTTTTCGTTTCTTTTTCGGCGCAACAACACGTATATATACAATATGCCTGAACCATTTTTAGCTGTCATCAAAAGCAAAAATTATTCTAGGTAGTGCGCTGTCGCGCACTACCTGATTAAAATTTTATCCAAAAAGTTTGTCAATTTTTTAAGGTTTTCCGAAACGATTTTCTGCATATCAAAATCTTATTGCCTCAAAAGATTTGGCTAAAAAGTTTTTAACACTGGTCTCTGGTAAAATTTGAAGCATCTCAAAGTGAGTGGGGAAAGCCGAAAGAAGTGGGGAAGGGCACGCCTCTGCCTCTACCTTCCCCCTCCCTCTGTCCCCAGCTGTCCCCGTAACACTACGTATATATATGTGTTTTGTAACAAATAGTTTTGAAATTTTGAAGTTTTGAATTTAATCAATATAGCTATATATATATACGTTTGTTGACGACGGGGAAATAAAAGTGACCAAAGAGGGACGAAGCCGATAGATATATTGAAGTTTCACTAGATTCATGGGCATTGTCTACAAGGAGCCTACACCGGTGTAGGCTCACTACGCGATTACGCAAGCCAAACTGCGAGGGACTATGCATGTGGCGAGCGGAGCGAGCCGCGCGGTTCACAAATAACCACGCACCACCGGAGCTTTGGAAGGAGAGTATCAATTTCTACTTAATTTCACTTTAACTGAAATCGACGTAAACAAATATATACACCATTTGCTTTGTCCAAAGCATGGAGAATACGTATGTCCCGCATGAGGGCAGAGTTGTTGGCGCTGCAATCTCCGCTGCTGAGGGGAAACTGTGCAATCACCAGGGGCCAATTGTGTAAAAACGTGTAGATTTGCAAGTGCGAGTGCGAGTACTCGCACTTGAAACGCAAGTGCGGATTAGATTCACCAAACTTGCGGGAATCAGCTAAGCAATGTGCGGAACTTGCTGCAACATTTACAGTTTAAAACGATCTTTGTCGATACGCGTCTGCAGCAGGTCAGGTAGTGACTAAAGTTTCTGATGTCGCTTATTTAGGAATCTTTGTGGAAGACGAATTCGGGTTGAAGTTTCACATGGGAAGTCTCGTTGGCCGGATGGCCGTCCCCCGTCGTATCTGTTGAAGCGTCCGGCTCCAAGGTGGGTTCCGGATTCGGGAGACCGACGAGGTGGTAGAGATCGCGGCGGTGGCGGCGGTTATGGCGGTCCTCGTCGACGTTCACGTTCAAGATCTAGGTCCAGGTATATGTGAGCACTGCTTTCAAGCTTCCTACATATGAGCAGAAATACGTGTCGTTTGGTTTCATTCATATGCTTTTATAGATACAGTAGCTCAAAAATTCTCTGAAGTCTTGGAGAAATTACATACGTAGGATATTCAAGGCATCGGAGTATTTTTACAGATTTTGCGAGGGGGAGGCTCCTCGACTCGGAAGGGAAGATTTTTTGCAAAGCCAAAATCAGTATTATTTGGAGTATATATATATTTTGAATGAAGAAATGCAAGAGTTCCCAAAAAATGCCTGGATTTAGGTTGAAAATAGACATTTTCGAATGAACTTTGGACAAACCCGGAAAGCTTTAAAAATTGGCCTATTTTTGGTAAAAATTTGGTCATCCAAAAATCTGGAAGGGATAAAATTCTCGGAAGCAGGCGATTTCGGGAGGGAGAAGGTAATTTAGTGGGGGAAGGAACGACCCCCTGCATCCGACCCGATAAAAATGTCCTGATCATGTTTTTGTAACGAAGCATTTTCGAATTTCGCCAGCAGAATAAGCAACTTTCGTCACGTTCGCATTGCAATGAGGTAAGATTTTATTAAAAAGAGGTCTGTTAGAATATTGTATGTACGTACGTCTGTAGGTAGCTGTTTACAGAATATACCTTTTACTCACTGGCGGATCCAGGATTTCGTGACGGGGGGGCGGCAAAATTTTTCCAGCGGGGGGTCTGGGGGGCGGAGCCCCCCACAAGTAGAAGAATTTTTTTTTTTTGCAATAAAATAGGTACTCTGATCTTTAATTCTTTTTATACTGAAGAACTAAACAAATTTTTTAAAATTCTTGACATTTTTAGGCAAAAATGGTAATTTGCTCCGAAAAATCGGATGCATTTCAAGCTTTTTCTTCACAAATGCAATAAATATGCGGTTAAAAAGTAGAAAATTCGCGTCGAAGGCGCGAAATTTTTTGGTTTTTTGCTCGTTTTCCTCTTTCTCTCCTTAATTTTTCCTACCTTCGAATCGCGACGGGGGGGCGCCCCCGCCCCCCCCGGATCCGCCCCTGCTTTTACTATGTGGTATGTTGTTGGCTGCATTAGACATTCCAATGTGATGATCATCATCTGAAGCGTTCATTATCACCCGAACATCATGTTGTAAAAACGTACAACATTATTTAATGTACCCTTTTCAACGCTAGAAATCGTAGCTATGTGTAGACCATAATAGGTTACGCAGTACGTACGTACGTACGTAATGGTAATGGAAGTAGTAACAGTCCAAAACTGATAGGATATGTACTGGAGAACTATTCTTGGCAAAAAGCAGTAGGAAGGTGACGGTGAGCGTGAGAAACAAAGTGATGTAATATTGTGAAAATCCATGGCTTATTTTGCAAACTTGTGGATGAATTTTTCCCCAGGGCATTTTTAATGATCTTTGTCCGCGTGGCTGCCTGGGGATTCTTTGCCATAGAAGAAACTTTTGTTAATATAAGCCAAAATTAAAATGCTAATTAAAAGAATAAAAATGCTCCGGTGCAGCATGAAAAATGCAATATGGGTGACATTAGGTTGTAAATGGACAGAGGACTAGGTTTTAAAACGTTAATATGGGAGGGGCAGGTTGTAAATGCCAGGAGGACTAGGTTAAAAGCGCATTAATATGGACCAGCTTCGCTGAACAACCCATATTCGCGCAAACCGCTCAGACTGATGCTAACGGCAGTTCTTCAGTAACGTTTACCAATTTGTGAGCATAACTCTGTGTCTGCAACTTTCTAGTTGTGCTCGTAATACTTAATAATGATATACTTAAGGGGGGGTCTATTTTTGGGTCATTTTTTCGGCTTTCTCCGATCTCTCTGATTTTCACATATATATTTTATTATCCAAATGGTATATTTTAACGAGTTTTTAGAATTAAAGTAGTAACTCATACGGTTGTCGAGTAGTTTCATCTCAAAGTTGAGATTTCATGTGTTAAACATAGGAATTTAAAAAAGTTGTCATTTTTCACGTCCGCCAAAAAAATCTCCCGACAAACGTTGATGAATCTGTATAAATCATAGGGGTCGCGGTAGCGACCCCTATAATATGAGTGAAAATGGTCGAATGACCGTGTAAAACAAGGCTGCGCAGAAGCTGCGCAGATCCTGCGCAGATTATGTGCGCAAAAAATTGTACGTGTCGAGCTTAGTATGTACCTGAAGTTTCATCCCCGTACCACTTTCCGTTAAAAAGTTATGCCAAAAATCGCTTACGAGAGTGATGTTTTTTTCCGGTTTCTCGCTTTTGATGTCTCATAAGGGGTTTTGTAGCTTGAATAACTACAGATAGAAAAATTTTTGCCTATGAAACCCATATATATTCTTGTAGTACAAATCAAAAATAAGAAAATAAGCTAGTTTTTATGCCTCCCAGGGCCGGAAAAAATTTTTGGCTGGGGGCCAAAGTCGGCCAAAACGCTAAAATGGCCAAAAAGTATGCTTCAAAGGCGCCTTAATAAGTCAGATTGGGCTATATATGGGGCAATACTGACTATATGGTTAAACAGTACACATATCGTGGTCGTTCAAATGCTATATGATTTTCCGTCTTCGTGCGTAATTTTTCGGTACTGGCCGGCCAAAGTTGGTGAATTGTGGGTCGAACTTTGAACTTAATTTTTTCGCTTATTTTGCTACATGGGTGGCTCAAATTTTGCATACAAAGGTTTTTTGGGACGGAGAATCGATTCCCGCTATCAGTTTTGCTGCCCGAGTAACCCAAGTTGCTGGGCTGGTTCCACTTGACCGTCTGAGGGGTCATGTCGGTAACCGCTTCCCGGAGGTCCATAGTAGGCTTTACTTTGCCTCTCCAAACTTTGTCTATAGGGGTTTTCTGGTGCGCCCAGCTCATTCCCGGTGTCCGTTTTGCCGTCTGACCCACCCATCTTGCTGTGCTGGTTCCACTTTGCCATCTGGAGGGTCAAGTCGGTGGGAGGTCATGGGGTCAAAAATGAAAATTTTCAAAAGTGGTCAAATTTGGTATCAAATGAAAGCGCTAAGCGAGCTGAGCAACTTTTGTCATAGAACTGCATGCTCAAAGTGGCTGTAGAGTGCTGTCGTGGGGTGGGGTGGGGACTTAGGCGATTTTCGGACAATAATGAAGTTTTTAAAAATTGGTCAAATTTGGTACCAAATGAAAGCCCTGAGCGAGCTGAGCAACTTTTGTCATAGAATTGCATGCTCAAAGTGGCTGTAGCGTGCTGTGGTGGGGTGGGGCGGGGTGGGGTGGGGACTTAGGCGATTTTCGGTCAAAAATGAAATTTTTCAAATGTGGCCAAATTTGGTACCAAATGAAAGCCCTAACTGAGCTGAGCAAAATTTGTCATAGAATTGCATGCCCAAAGTGGCTGTAGAGTGCTGTGGTGGGGTGGGGTGGGGTGGGGTGGGGACGTAAGCGATTTTGGGTGAAATATGAAATTTTCCAAAAGTGGTCAAAATATATAGTATATATCTGCTTGCGCATGGTGTTCGGAAATATATTATGTTGGTTCTTTTTTGCGCATACATATGTAAAAGAATAGAAAACAAGAACCAAAAATGCTCCTTCGTCGCATGTAAAATACATATGAGTACTCTCAGGCAGGTTGTACAAACACGGAAACTAGCCTGTAAAATGCATATGAGTGGCGTTGAGGTTGTAAATTAAGGAAAACCAGTTGCAACGGCTTAACATATGAGCCTGTCCTACAACGAGGCTCATATTGGCGTCACAGTGCAGCCTTCTTAAAGATCATCAGGTCATCATATTAAAGAAAAAACGAATGAATAGACATAACATGTTAACATTGTGGCTTGAAAGAATTGGACAGAACGAAGTGAACTGCGACACCTCAAGTTTAACTGTAGATGCAAGCGGATGTTTCCCGAAACACCATGGCACCTATTTCCGGAAGCACTGTACATAGTACACCTACTGTATTCTCGGAACACTATGACACACTGCTCTCACATACGTAATGCTTTCCCCACATGGCTCTGAGTCAGAGGGCAAAGTGGCATGCTGTATAATGCGTATGCACAGTATAATGTCTTAGCGACAAGATGTGGGAAGGACAATTTTGTAATGAAAAGCTTTACGTGCTATTTATATGAAGGTCAAATATCGACAAATTATATTATGACATACGCCAATATGAGCCTCGCTGTAGGACAGGCTCATATGTTAAGCCGTTGCAACTTGTTTTCCTTAATTTACAACCTCAACGCCACTCATATACATTTTACAGGCTAGTTTCCGTGTTTGTACAACCTGCCTGAGAGTACTCATATGTATTTTACATGCGACGAAGGAGCATTTTTGGTTCTTGTTATATAGTCAAGCGGGAAAAAACCCACTTTTCAGATTTTTGGCCAGAACTTTTTAATGGTTTGACATATCGAAATGCTGATTATACAGGTAGCTAGGCCTAGTCGTAAGCTTTCTTATGAGCTATAGAACACCTCTCTAGGGTGTACCGTTAGCGAGAAAAATTGTCCCAAACTGGCGGGAAAAAACCCAATGCGGGAAAAAACCCATATGCGGGGGAAAAACCCACCCCAAAAAATTTTTGGCAAGTTGCCAGGAGCATTTCTAACCATTCCAAATGAAAGAGCGGGTTGTTTTTAGTACAACTGCATCAAAATATATTAGTTTTTGTACTAAAATTGAGGTCATATGGTCATTTGAAAATGTTGTATCTTTAACACATAAACATAGGCAAATTTTGGAAATTTTTAAAAATTGTTTATTTTCGGCAGTTTAAGCATCCTATCGTGTAGAAAACGTGTTTTTCTTGTATTTAGAGCCAAACTAGACCCATTTTAAGGCAAAAATAAGCATTTTTGGTCAAAATTGAAATTTTGGCTTGAAATGGCACCGTGTCCGATTTAGACCCCCTGGACCACCCATAACAGTACGAACCCAGGTAAAACCTATACCAATTTAATCTATAGGCTCTATTAAACAAATGTATGTATTGATTTGACCTTTCCGGTCAATGGTTAGAAAAAAAATTTAATTTTGAAAAGTGGGTTTTTTCCCGCCGTGTTTTTTTTCCCGCCAACTCCAGGTCACCCCCAGGTCGCACCGGAGGGGTCAGAGCAGTGTGACATATATCATCATGAAGCGCAACAGATGCCCTACAGGTACATACAATCCGCTTTGGTCTAAGTCTTTCCAGTAGTTCAGGGTGGCCCGGCAAAGTTTGCCAAATTTCGGCACTTGGTCGGACCAAAATTTCCAAAAATTTCAAAGTCCCAAAAAATTTGCAGGGAAGCAGTGGGAGCTACCATAATACACCCTCCAGGGTTATTTTGGATGCTCTTCAAGATAGGCTATTAAAATTCTAGATAGCTCATACCGGTAAGCCCACACTGGGGGTGGGTTTTTTCCCGCATTGGCGAGTGGGGTTTTTTTCCCGCTTGACTATATATACATTAAAAAACGCTAAAATATCGAACTGCGGTATCCTCGATTAGAATTTTAATTTAGGCCTTTAAAATTTTTTAATTAATTTTTTAAGGATTAAAATTTGACTTCGTGCTCAAGTCGTGTTAAATTTTAATCTTTCAATTTTAATTAAAAAATTTTAAGGGCCTAAATTAAAATTCTAATTCCAGGGCACCGCAGTTCAACATTTTAGCGTTATTTTAATGTATAATTTGTCCAGATTCATTAACGTTTGTCGGGAGATTTTTTTGGCGCACGCAAAAAATGACAACTTTCTGAAATTCCTATGTTTAACACATGAAATTTCAACTTTGAGGTGAAATTACTCGACAACCGTAAGAGTTACGACTTTAATTTTAAAAACTATAAAATATACCATTTGGATAATAAAATATGTGAAAATCAGCGAGATCGGAGAAAGTCGAAAAAATGACCCAAAAATGGACCCACCTTCAGATAATACGCATTAATTTAATACAACCACGGTTTTCTGGCCTTTTCTTAGGCAAAAATTTCTGGGGGAGGGAAGTCTGGGAGGGGAAGAAACTTTTTTCAAAAATGCTTTAAAAATAGCTATATATATTGGGGCAACTTGGGAACCCGGGGCAACATGGGAAAAAAGTGACCTAACATCTGTTTAATCCTATACCATACTATTCCCCCATCTAATTTGCATAAATTTATATTTTTTGAAAGCACGTGAATTTTGGTTACTAGTAAACAGAACATCGGCCGTACGATTTATGTGTGTCATTTTACATCCAACTATACAAGTCACATTTTCGATCCAAAAAAATGTATACCTTTTTCAAATTGCGGGGCCATGAAAACATGTTTTCTAGGGTAAAATATCCTGAATTTTTCAGTGACATTAATGCTTTTTTGCTAATGTGTACACATTAATCTTTATCGAGGTAAGACAAAAATTTTGAAATTGTTCAAAAACTGTTTTGCTAATAAAATCCTTCTTATCACTCCCATTATGTTCAAACTTTACCTGCATGGGTATTTTTTACTGTAGAATGCAAATAACATTGTATGAATGAACTCTTTGCTTAGCTTTGCTATGAACTTTTACTGACAATTTTAGCAAAATCTTTAAACCCTTTGACAATGTTGGCTAAGGCTGGAAAACTTCAAAAAATAGTATAAACAAATGGCAGATAATGCAAAACCAAAACATGGAAGTCATAATTTGGTCATTTTAAAGCATTTGACTTTTACAGTTTGCTGAGAAATTTCGAAAATCAGTGTTAAAATTGCTTCCCTTATATAGTAAATCGGGGTCGCTGAACACGATGAGAGTATCCTCGTCGCTGTGCGGTGCTGCTATCGTGCTGCGCTCCGTACAGCACGCTCTGTAACTTGCAATCGACAAGTTGAAACTGCCTGAAAGCTTTCCCTTATATAGTAAATCGGGGTCGCTGAACACGATGAGAGTATCCTCGTCGCTGTGCGGTGCTGCTATCGTGCTGCGCTACGTACAGCACGCTCTGTAACTTGCAATGGACAAGTTGAAACTGCCTGAAAGCTTTCCCTTATATAGTAAATCGGGGTTGCTGAACACGATGAGAGTATCCTCGTCGCTGTGCGGTGCTGCGCTGCGGCGCTGCGGCGCTGCAAAGCTTTCCCTTATATAGTAAATCGGGGTCGCTGAACACGATGAGCATATCGCCGAAACCGACGGATGTGACCCTCGGGCTGCATGGCGCCCGTGGTTCCTCGCCCATGGCCAAAGTTGGGAAAAGTCCCCAAAAACGGCTATTTTCGGCCATTTGGTGGTGTGCATATGTAGTAAATTGGGGTCGCTGAACACGATGAGCATATTGTCGACGCTGTATCTAGTCTGGTTCATCTGGTTCAACCGTGAACCAGTTCCTGGTTCAAGTTGCTGGGGTAGCGTTTAGTTTAACAGTATGCGTTAATGTTATGGTCAATAAACCATATTAACACATTACACATTCCCTCATTTCCAAAAATGAAATAGGACAAGTAGGAAAAATGCTCCTTGCAGTCGCATGTAAAATGCAATATGAGCTATGATGGTCAACATTTAAATATGTCAAGGACAAGATTTAAAACGTCTAATATGAGCCAGCATCTAAATCGGTAAAGGACAAGCTGTAACTGGCTAATATGAGCCGCCACGTTTCTCTTGGGCTCATATTGACGCTCGCTGCCGTGGTTTCAACGGCTTGACATCACGACGACTTCTTACCAACTTGCCTACAGACTCTTTACTTTTATTCCCAATCCCAAGTCTGAACAAATCCTCACCGTCTTGCGTAATGTCATTAGCTTCATATAATGTTTGGTTATAGGTGTCCTGTCTGAATATAATTTCACTAGCTCAAACACCGTATTTAAGGTATATATGTGAACACTTTAAACAGCTAAAGTTCTCCCCTTTAAAGTTGAATTAAGTGGCATATACATTTGGTATATACCAGCTTTCTAAATCATAGACACACACTGCAAACTAGAAACAAATGCATAAAGCTCCTGTAAACCGGTATTCTTCAAGTCTTCAGTATCGGCTTACTGTACATAGCACTTATACAATAAAATACACAGCTGATGTGTAAAAATTTCATGTGTGCTTACCCACGGATTGACTTTACTTATTGTATCAAGACCACACGTATGTCATGACAATTACATGTACATGCGAATTTGAAAAGTGAAAAATAGTTAACTCAACTTAGTATCCTCGCGTCAATATGAGCCCAAGAAAAACGTGGCGGCTCATATTAGCCAGTTACAGCTTGTCCTTTACCGATATAGATGCTGGCTCATATTAGACGTTTTAAATCTTGTCCTTGACATATTTAAATGTTGACCATCATAGCTCATATTGCATTTTACATGCGACTGCAAGGAGCATTTTTCCTACTTGTCCTTCTTCCAATTTTTGGGTGCGCTGCTCTTAGGCAGAAGTAGTCTGCAATTTATTACTCCCAGAAGATTCTCTATTCCAAACAACGACCACTGTCTTCGGGGGTTTGACCACTGGTCAATAGACCACCTGGCCCGTAGCAACCAGTGGTAACTTCCGTCGGGTCTGAAAATATGCTCATTGAAACGAGCGTAGTCGATTTACTATATATGGCCCCAACCAAAACCCCGAAAAACGCTGTTTTAGGGGGTTTGACCACTGGTCAATAGGCCACCAAGACCATAGTGACCAGTGGTCACTTCCGTCGGTTCTGAAAATATGCTCATTGAAACGAGCGTAGTCGATTTACTATATATGCCCCGGCCCCCAACCAAAACCCCGAAAAACGCTGTTTTAGGGGGTTTGACCACTGGTCAATAGGCCACCTAGACCATAGTGACCAGTGGTCACTTCCGTCGGTTCTGAAAATATGCTCATTGAAACGAGCGTAGTCGATTTACTATATATGGCCCCAACCAAAACCCCGGAAAACGCTGTTTTAGGGGATTTGACCACTGGTCAATAGGCCACCTAGACCATAATGACCAGTGGTCGCTTCCGTCGGTTCTGAAATATGCTCATTGAAACGAGCGTAGTCGATTTACTATATATGCCCCCAACTAAAACCCCGAAAAACGCTGTTTTAGGGGGTTTGACCACTGGTCAATAGGCCACCTACTAAATTCTTCGTTGAAAGATTAGAAGCTTTAGACGACCGTTGCCACAACATTTTCCTGTTTTACAAAATTCTTGGTTATACGCTAATTCACACGGATTAAGTTAAGCGCCCTAATTTTTGGTAGTTGGGCGTATAGGCTAGGGATCAGCTCCTGCTCCGACGGGAGTTGGCACCTCCGGTCCCGGCTGGCCGGAGCCGGAGGCAAGGTGGCCGGATCCGGAGTTTTTCAAGGAAGCCTGTAGGTTCAAAGATGAACTTTAAATCGACTCGGGCAAATCTCGAAAAAATTGTTTCTGTAGTTTTTTTGCGTATATATCAATTATGAATTTTCGTTGAGATGCCAAGTTTCATTAACATTTCAATATTTCTGTAGTGTTTTCATCTAATTCAAAGTTTTAGTTGCTGCAGAACTTTCAAATTTTGGAACAGTTTGGATCAAATTAACAATTAGAATAACAATTTAGTTGGAACAACACTTGAATAGTTAAAAAGTTGAAATTAAAGTTTGGCAAGTATGAGTTATATGGTATATATACAGTACTGGCATGTACTTTGTCATGATCAACTAACATAATCTTTAGATTCGCTACGTATATACTGTAAATCCGATTTAATATTTTCTCAATATATACGTATTTTTGACTCCTTCTGAACTACAACCTAAGAAATAATAATTACGTATAAAGTTTGAATGAATTCAATGTTTTGAATTATATATATACATGTTTTGAATAAAAACTGTATATATATTAAGAACGTAAAGTGTACTGTTAGCTTCATACTCACTTCTGTTAAGATACCGTTAAGTTTCGGTTTCAGTTCTTTTATTAAAACTTAAAAGGGTTGAGGGTTGAACTACATATATAAATGTTATATAAACAAACTATAAATGTTTGGCTTAATTGTTTCTTCTTTACTGGTACAGCTCTATGCTGAATCTGTATAACTATTCTTTGAAGGTCTTCAGAAAAAAGACCTTACGGAAATATAAGCAGAATTTTGCTTGGAACAGGAACAAAATTAATTAGTCATATATTTGAATACATTAAATAGTCAATTTTTCGTTTTGATATATGCCCGATGACCGAAAATGACAGTGCAGCCAAAACAAGCAAAAATTATATATGTTCAGAATTCCATAAACTGTTTTTAAAAATTTAGTGTCGGCTTTAGTCTACCTCCGGCTCCGGCCGGAGGCAAAATCCCACCTCCGTCCGATCCCTAGTCTAGACCGTAGGCATATATAGATTTTCCATAATTTGAATGAATATGCAGTGCTCGATGCACATCCACGCTAGCTTTACTCACGTGTTAACCTTGGGTGTTTGTTTCAGTTATAGCATTTTTAGTATTTATATAAATGTTAGATTCTAACACAAAGATAAAGTACAGATACAAGTAATTGCCGGGGGGGGTCTGGGGGCTGGGATCTCAACAAAGACTAGAGTTTTCTCTGAAGTTGAGAGCCAGTATCAATATTCCGGAGCGGTTTGACTGATATTTTTTGTAATTGTCCCTTTTTATCGCTTGAATGAGTGCACACAAGACCAGAATTTTTCTCATTTCAGAAATGATTGATCAGCCATTGCTTACTTAGTTGTAACTGCCTGAAAGCTTGCCCTTATATAGTAAATCGGGGTCGCTGAACACGGTGAGAGTATCCTCGTCGCTGTGCGGTGCTGCTATCGTGCTGCGCTGCGGCGCTGCAGCCGCAGCACCGTGCCGCACGCCCTGTAACTTGCAGTAGACAAGTTCTAACTGCCTGAAAGCTTGCCCTTATATAGTAAATCGGGGTCGCTGAACACGATGAGAGTATCCTCGTCGCTGTGCGGTGCTGCTATCGTGCTGCGCTCCGTACAGCACGCTCTGTAACTTGCAATGGACAAGTTGAAACTGCCTGAAAGCTTTCCCTTATATAGTAAATCGGGGTCGCTGAACACGATGAGAGTATCCTCGTCGCTGTGCGGTGCTGCTATCGTGCTGCGCTCCGTACAGCACGCTCTGTAACTTGCAATGGACAAGTTGAAACTGCCTGAAAGCTTTCCCTTATATAGTAAATCGGGGTCGCTGAACACGATGAGAGTATCCTCGTCGCTGTGCAGTGCTGCTATCGTGCTGCGCTGCGGCGCTGCAGCCGCAGCACCGTGCTGCACGCCCTGTAACTTTAAATAGGCAAGTTGAAACTGCCTGAAAGCTTGCCCTTATATAGTAAATCGGGGCCGCTGGACACGATGAGCATATCGAATAAACCGACGGATGTGACCCTCGGGCTGCATGACGCCCGTGGTTCCTCGCCCAGGGTCAAAGTTGTTAAAAGTCCCCAAAAACGGCTATTTTCGGCCATTTGGTGGTGCGCATATATAGTAAATCGGGGTCGCTGAACACGATGAGCATATCGCCGAAACCGACGGATGTGACCCTCGGGCTGCATGGCGCCCGTGGTTCCTCGCCCAGGGCCAAAGTTGGGAAAAGTCCCCAAAAACGGCTATTTTCGGCCATTTGGTGGTGTGCATATGTAGTAAATTGGGGTCGCTGAAGACGATGAGCATATTGTCGACGCCGTATCTAGTCTGGTTCATCTGGTTCAACCTCGAACCAGTTCCTGGTTCAAGTTGCTGGGGTAGCGTTTAGTTTAACAGTATGCGTTAATGTTATGGTCAATAAACCATATTAACACATTACACATTCCCTCATTCCCAAAAATGAAATAGGACAAGTAGGAAAAATGCTCCTTGCAGTCGCATGTAAAATGCAATATGAGCTATGATGGTCAACATTGGGGTCTGGGGGCTGGGATCTCAACAAAGACTAGAGTTTTCTCTGAAGTTGAGAGCCAGTATCAATATTCCGGAGCGGTTTGACTGATATTTTTGTAATTGTCCCTTTTTATCGCTTGAATGAGTGCACACAAGACCAGAACTTTTCTCATTTCAGAAATAAAGTGTGTGCCATTGCACTTTTTTCTGCAGGCCAGAAAACTTATTTTTATAACTTTAAGGTTTGAAACGGGTTTAAAGGTTTAAACAGTGAACAATGAATTCAGACCGTTGTCGAAATTTTTCAGATTTTTCCAGAAAAATTAGATAATTCCTGGAAATTTCTAAAATTTTACCACATTTTTTCAAAAATTATCCAACTTACCAGAAAAAACTAGCTAGTTTTCTTCGAAGGATTGTAGTTCCCTCCGGTGACCAACCCTGATTAAACCCAGATTATACTCAACCAGCTTTAATAGCATCGCCCCAGATTGCCCATTGGCCGAGTGGTCAAATATTTCAGCTTCAAATATAAAATCGATAATATAAGTGGTTCTAATCCCGAAAAATTGCGACAGTACCGTTTATTGAATTAAAAATCAGAGTTTGCAAGCTCTCGAGACATTTAAAATCCATTTAATGGCACTGTTTTTCCAAAATCTTCCTGCTTCGCCTGAGATTTTTTCGTTAAATTGCTATTTTTAGCCTAAATCCAGGTGTTTTTTGAGAACTTTCGGAGTTTGTACCTGCAAAATACGCCAAAATCCCAATTTTTGGCCCATTTTTGCAAAACAAACTCCCCCAACCCGATCCCACCACGAAAAATCCTTAAAAATATCATGATGGTGCTGCTGTTTTTGGTAAAAACAAAAACTTAAGCCTTCATTTTAAGCCTGGGAATTCCTATTTTTTCCTATTTTTTGAACAAAATGTTCCTATTTATTCCTATTTTTTGATGGTAAAATTCCTATTTTTATTTTTATTTTTTCGAAAAGCCCGCGCAACAGCCCTGCACTGGTCAATAGGCCACCTAGACCATAGTGACCAGTGGTCACTTCCGTCAGATCTGAAAATATGCTCATTGAAACGAGCGTAGTCGATTTACTATATATGGCCCCAACCAAAACCCCGGAAAACGCTGTTTTAGGGGATTTGACCACTGGTCAATAGGCCACCTAGACCATAGTGACCAGTGGTCACTTCCGTCGGGTCTGAAAATATATATGCTCATTGAAACGAGCGTAGTCGATTTACTATATATGGCCCCAACCTAAACCCCGGAAAACGCTGTTTTATAGGATTTGACCACTGGTCAATAGGCCACCTAGACCATTGTGACCAGTGGTCACTTCCGTCGGTTCTGAAAATATGCTCATTGAAACGAGCGTAGTCGATTTACTATATATGTCCCCAACCGAAACCCCGAAAAACGCTGTTTTATGGGGTCTGACCACTGGTCAATAGGCTACCTAGACCATAGTGACCAGTGGTCACTTCCGTCGGTTCTGAAAATATGCTCATTGAAACGAGCGTAGTCGATTTACTATATATGACCCCAACCAAAACCCCGAGAAACGCTGTTTTAGTGATTTTCCCAACTTTGACCCTAACTTTGACCCTGGGCGAGGTGCCACGGGGCCATGCTGACCAGTGGTCACTTCGGGCGGTTTCGGCAGTATGGTCATCGTGTTCGGCGACCCCGATTTACTATGTATGGGTACCACCAAAAGGCCGAAAAACGCTATTTTAGACGACTTAGACGACTATTTTAGAAGTCCAAACGTCGATTTTTCCATTTTTGACCATCTGTAAAAATCGACCCAAAGCGAAATTCGGAAATCAAACATAAACTTGATCTGGACCAGTGTTTGAAAAATCGGTGTGCGCAAAAATGGCCCTATAAAAGTGGTCGATACAGAGAAAAAACCCCCACTTTTAAACTTGTATCAAAAAGTCGATTTTTTCAAAGTTCATTTTTTCCGGACAAGTTTGGTATCATTCGAAAGCTCTTGGCCTGGAGATTTCAAAAATGTAAACATTAGCTCTCAACTCCCTACCGTTAATTAGTTATGGCTAATTAACAGTTTTCCTAATCCGCAAAGTACCTTTATAGCTCATATTATGAGGGGCGCTCCGCGCACCCTCATGACAAGTAGGAAAAATGCTCCGCTATCTCCTGTAGCTTGAACCAGGGACTGGTTCAACGTTGAACCAGTTGAACCAGATGAACCAGGCGAGATACGGCGTCGACAGTGTGCTCATCGTTTTCAGCAACCCCGATTTACTATATATGGGTACCATCCCAAGGCCGAAAAACGCTGTTTTAAATGGTTTATAGACCAATTTCTTTGTTGACAGCTTGAATTTGAGGGTGGTTCACCGTTGAAGCAGCTGAACCAGCTGAACCAGATGAACCAGGCGAGATACGGCATCGGCAGTATGCTCATCGTGTTCAGCAACCCCGATTTACTATATATGGGTACCATCTCAAGGCCGAAAAACGCTGTTTTAAATGGTTTATAGACCAATTTCTTTGTTGGCAGCTTGAATTTGAGGGTGGTTCACCGTTGAAGCAGCTGAACCAGTTGAACCAGATGAACCAGGCGAGATACGGCATCGGCAGTATGCTCATCGTGTTCGGCGACCCCGATTTACTATATATGGGTACCACCAAAAGGCCGAAAAACGCTATTTTAGACGACTTTTTTAGTTTTCGGACTTAGTGAAAATTTGCTAAGTCAGTAGTAGACATAAGCCGGGTCTAGGCCACTGAGGAATGTAGTCCAACTACATTCCTCACATTCTACTAATAGAATCTAGTCCACTAAATTCCTCAAATTCTCATGTTGGAATGTAATTTAACTACATTCCGAAATGGTCTAGACCCTCTAGTCTTGAGATTCCTTAAAAAGCTAGAGTAGTTAGAAATGCTAGGCCACTTGAGGAATGCAGCTATACTACATTCCTCAAATGTCATAAATTCCTCAAATGCCATAAATTCCTCAAATGCCATAAATTCCTCAAATGCCATACATTTCTCAAATGCCATACATTCCTCAAATGCCATACATTCCTCGAATACAGCCCTGAGGAATACAACCCTACTACATTCCTCACATATGGGATGCAGTTCCACTACATTCCGAAATTCTCTGAACCATCACAATACATTCTTGAAATTCCTTAATGATAACTACATTATCTACTACTCCACGACCACTTGAGGAATACAGTTATACTATATTCCTCCAATGCCATACATTCCTCAAATGCCATACATTCATCAAATGGAATGCAGTTTTATTTAGGCCAAGGTCTACATTCCCTAGCTTGACTTGTTCTATCAATTTAGGGTTTCTAATAAAATTCCAAAAGCAAATCATTTATTGTCAAAAATAACACTTGATACAATGTTAAAATGTTAATGTATACAATTCAAATGATTCTCAGGAGCAATTAACCATTCGGGTATCTGCCAATGTTTTGCAGGAACATTTCCTAACCATTGTGTAAATTTCACATTTCTACAATCACAATCCTTCGAGCTCAGTTCCATGGCAGCATCATCAACAGCAGCACGCATTGTTGGGAAAGGATCACTACTCTGTTGATCTAATTTCTCCAGCCTCGTATAAATCTTCCAAGTAAACTCTCTTGTTAGAGAAAGATCGGACTTAGGCAATAATTTCAAAAGATCATACTGTCCAGATTTGAAAAGAGCTTCACGAAATAAAGCGGCAGCATACGGTCCAGCTCGTTGAATTCTGGACAAAAGTTCAAAATTTGCATCATGCGATGATTTGAATTTGATATCATCCACTGTTTGAAAAGGAAGCAGACGATTTTCGACGAGATAGTCTACTACAGGTTCTGCTTTCATTTCGTTGCAAAACAACACCAAATTGTCGATTACACACTCCATGGTAGAATGAAAGAATGGTATAATGTTGTATCCTTATATAATGTCTACTA
This sequence comes from Trissonchulus latispiculum, assembly GCA_030248195.1. Classification (NCBI taxonomy): domain Eukaryota; kingdom Metazoa; phylum Nematoda; class Enoplea; order Enoplida; family Ironidae; genus Trissonchulus; species Trissonchulus latispiculum. The sequence goes on along the minus strand of JASAND010001821.1, from coordinate 2,104 downwards.
ATATCAAAGTGATCTAAATTTGTACTTGATCAAATGATTCATGCATGGTTATGATATTCATTTCTTCCGCGACAAAGCTATAAAATTCTTCCATGATGAGATCACAATAATCACTACTAGTGTTTGGTTTCACACAGTATGAATTTTCTATTTCAAAGCTTGGCGGAATGACACATCTACAGTTATACTCAGTAAATTCAACCCTTTCTATAACTGCTGGAATAAGTGCTTCCAAAAGCGGGCACCAATAATCTAAAAATAATTGAGTCTTCTTTGAATTTCTAAACATAAGATTTCTAATTTTAAGAACTATAAAGTATTTTCCATTCCTCACTTCAGTGAAAACGGTGTGAAAGTACCGTGAAAATAAGGAAAATGGTTCTAAGAGTAGAATAGTGTTGTACTCCAGGTTATTCAATCCCTTAACTACCCTACATGATGGATGAATAATAGCTAAAGGCATTTAGTTAGCAATACTTATAGTGTTTTATTATAAACTTAGACACCTTACCCAACACCACTTTATTCAACTAAAACAACATTTAATTAAACCAGACTGTTTCTTTCATGAAAGTGTCATCCATTAAAGAGTCAACAGATGTATTTTCAGCTTTATTGCTTGTAGATTCAAATCTTTTGCTGTCAGTTGACCCAAATCCTTTGTCTCCACGCTGAGTAGCATCCAAAGTTACAACTTCAACTACATTAGGAGTGCAGTAACGCTCGCAAACTAGCTGAGCAATTCTATCACCAACATTTATAAGAAAATCTGTGTTGAAGTTCACCAACAGCACACCAACATTTCCTCGATAATCAGCATCAATATCTCCACCCATAACCTTTATACCATGTTTCAATTCATTTCCTGATCTAGGAGCATTGCTACCATAATAATGATCTGGTAGCTTAATTGTAATGTCAGTTAGTACCAAAACGCGACCAAGATTTGCTGGCACTACACATGATCTTGCACTAAAAAGATCGAATCCTGCTGAATTTGATGTGCCTTGAATTGGCAGCTTGGCAAGTTCTGTCAACAACACAACTTCTAAATTTGCCATGACTGAACTTGCCAGTTACAACTGTTATTATATATGAAAAAGATCTGCCCACGCATCTACATATCTTCAAGAAAATCCATAAGCACGGGTGTGAACGCCATCTTCTAGTATAAACCGTTTGTCATCAAATGCTGATAATCCAACTTTGTTTTGTTCTACTGATGATATTACATGCAAGGAGCTTCTTTGAGAAGTTTCATTTTATGTCGTGAAATACTTCCCTCTTTTAAGTTTTCAAATAATCCAAATGCCGGAGCTGCTTCTAGTATTCTTTGAAATGCCTTTTGCTCGTTTCTTTCATGTTGTTGTCTGAGAAGTATGGAATACATCTTAGATCTTAAACCAACAAATTCTAAAATTGGTAAGCCTGCAATTTCATCCTTAAATACTGCTCTTGCTTCTTATTTACTGTGGAATGAAGGAAATGGTGTTCATCGTAATCACTAGTGTCGTAAAGGTCCTGGTTCACCCAAGCCGTATCATCTGTAATATCATCTGTATAAACTAGGTACATCAGACTGTCGGTATCCGTAAACAGCTTCTTTTGAAGTTATTTCCATAAGACTTAACCATATAAAGTTGTAATGGAAATTATACATTAAGTGTTTGGATAGATCTAGCACAGTGAGGACAACATAAATCGGTTTTATTTTGGAAAACTTCTTCTCTCTTCATTTTTTCAGCAATCAGATCTTTGTGCCGTACAACACTGCAGTCATAATAGGGACTAGCAATCCAATTTTCTGTACCGAGATTGTTTGGTCACCAACTTTACATCAACATAATTACCCACAGCTTCCATTGATTTACCTAAAATATTTGACATTTGTACTAAGCGTTTTTGTAAGAACAATGGACATAGCTAAGAGCATCTAATCAGTGGTTTATATAATAGCCGGTGCAGAAAAAGTAAATTCTTACCAAATACGTGACCATTGTGAATTTATAGAGATCCTTTTTCGAAGTCATTCGTTGCAGCCTTTCTCATCTTCGTATTAAATTGTATGTATGAACTCATCCGAGTCCTTCGGCTAAATTTCAGG